>DWPV01001546.1:0-20276 GCA_018251915.1 Urbanus proteus proteus
AACCTATATATACTAGGAAATCTAGATTAGTCATCCGGGGTGCCTATCCACGAATTTGTGGCTAACCTCAAGTAGGACTCACGTGATATTTGGGGTTAATCACCTATCCTGGGTAACGTTTAGATCATTATAATAAATTTATTGCGAATACTACGTTCATTGATCCTTGAAAACTGTCAATAAATTAAAGATTCGGCTTATCACTTAAGAATTTAATATGAACTCATTCAACGCAATTTGACCGATCAAACATATCATTTTTAGGACCTCAACCAAACTTAAGTGCTAGAACTTAAGATAAATCGAAGAATACCCATACCCAAAACATCCTCACATGAGTACCAAGAATGCTTCGCCCGAGGCGGCTGTCAAAATGAGTTTCAAGTAATTCAATTCTTGAAAACTAAAACCTTTGAACATTGACCGATTTTGAATGTTGATTGAAAACCGACAGATATTCAACAGCAGGGTTATAACTTACTTAACATAACCCCAAAGGGAGAGTTCCAACAGCATCCTGAATATGATCAGTAATCACTGTATTGTAATGCACAAGAAATATTCTAATAAAGGTGTTAAATGTTATTTTTTTAAATGAGTCTTGTTACTTAAACTAATAATAATAATTATTATTAAAGGAGGGTTTCCTTAGAACCTCGACAATATTTAAGTTAAAAGTGCTAGAACTTAAATGAACCGAAAAATACCCATAGCCGAAGACTCCTCATATGAGCACCAAGAATGCTTTGCCCGAGGCGGCCGTCCAGATAATTACGAGCGTGATAAAGATACTCTCGCGTGACGGTGGAACGATTAGAGTAATTTCGTTAGACCCCAAATGGATTATTATATCACTTATTTACCACAATGTATATGGACTTTGGAGCGAAATCCTTGGGTTTTGTCGGTGATCTTGGTAGTGAATCAGCTATTGTGGTAACGTGTAATTGATAGATGTAAGACTTTTGTGATAGTAATAAGAAAAAAGAGGTAGGATATAGTCTTATGTAAGAAGATCATGAGCAAGAAGTCAATATAAGGTCGAATTTTGATTTCACTTTATTCAAAAAAGATAGGACAGAAATCTTAAATGAGGTTGTTTTTAAAAGAAAAACAGTTGTAGTGAAATTGACTGAAACTCCTGACGCTTGTTTTATGTATGAGATGTATACTCATATATGTTACCTATGTTATAAATACAAATTAAAATTCACTAAATTGAAGGAAAGCGATGAAACTTCCTTGATTCAATTCTTCATAATATATTACGTTGATGCTAATATAAAACAGGGAACCATACCTAAGTATTATGTTGTAGAGGTCACTATTAGCTGTAGGCCGACAAACTTACTGTTTACACTTGAAAATTCTTTCCACAAACTTATAACACCTGTTTCTATGGTTTCAGAGTTCAATTTCCCGTATATTTGACTTAATGGTGTTTTAAAATAAAGTTGTCGTATTCGAAAATACAAACTAGCAACGTATGTCTGTAGTTAGTTGATGACGCAATACTCAACCAACTCGTAATGGTTGGTGTCAATCAAAATTACAGTGTAAATTTATACACGTACACATATAAAAATCATTGCCAACTAATTATCGTCTCTATTCCAGCACAATAGAGACCCATTACCAAATTCGTGGAGTTTGCCAACAACAAAATTTAATTGTGAACCGTTCCTAGAACTCAGATCAGGCCAGTGTTGCCTACAAATTATTACTTTGCAACTTTTATTCTAATCCTCATAATACATATTAAATTTAAGCAAAAATATTCAAGACATAATTACCATTTAAAAATTATCTCTTAATACATTCACATTTTATTTCATAAAAGGTTAATCGTGATAAATATAATATAATATACGTATATTCATAAATAATGAAATAAGGTAGGTAATAACCGATTAGAGTTTGTTAAATATCGAATATTATTTATTGCAACAATTTAATAAGAATATTCATAATGATAATAAATTTTAGTAATAAATATGCTACTAATTTATTACTTAATTTTTATCCTTAAATCTTTTGTTAATAGTCTTAAGTTTAGATTTGCCCACATATTAGGAGTTCGAGTTTCGAGGTCAAATAAAAAACGTGCCATGGCGTTATATTGTGATAACATTTCATTACATTATTATAATATTAAGACGTTATAACAAAAAGTTAAAAAAACGGTCATTCTTACGTAATACGTGTACACGGAAGTTTAAAAATGGAGCGCAGGAAATTCTTTACATCTGGACAATGTCAATGAACTTATAAAAAGTTGTTTGTTAATTATCTATTAGAACTGATACAGATGTATATGCAAAAAAATATTCAAATGACAAGTCTGGTGCACACTGTATGTTGACATTGACCGCTTGGAGCGCGGTCATAGATACGTCCAGTCCCAACAGACCTCTGTTAAAGATGTATTGACTACTATTCACAGATCCACGTTATTTGGTCTTTATCGCGCAAAGAAACCATTATATTTAGATCTCTTTCACGGTATACAAGAAGTAAGCGTAGAGTTCAAAATACGCTGGAAAGTTTCGGTAACCAATTCCGGTTGAATATAATTTTGCGATTTGAAATAATTAAAAGATATGAATTTTTCATGCAAATGTGGTTGAGTTATTGTTTATTAAGTATAGTTTATTATTTATATCCTACCTCACTTAAATTTCAGGAAATTATACGCGAATAATTAAATACCAATTATTTTTTAGAATGACTCATTCGTTGGAAATGGAAGTAATTTATAGAACAAATCTAAGTTTTAGCTAACAAAGATAAAAATAACAAACAATCTTACATTTTATTGTTCGGCGAGGTCTGGAGATTACTAAATACCTATTGCCCCAGTGTCTACAGTATATTGATTTAGCGCCAATCACTCAATCATTGTCATTTGTGTTTATTTTAAATCAATATGAATAGTAATTTTTTTAGTCTGTTTAAAAATTGTTTTAATTTCGGAGCCAAAGAAAACAACTGCCTTGGTTCTACTCTAGGCACTAGTATCGCCAGGTATAACTGGATCAATACAGGATAAATATAAAAAAGAAGATAAATTCTATGTACCATAGACATTATGTATAGATTACTTATTATTGTCAAAATATAAATTATTAATAATTTATAATACGAAAGGGTATTTTTCTATTTCTACTTATTATACAGAAATTTATGTACCTATATCAAAGCTTCAGTAATATTATAAAAGTTTGAATCATCACTTTTATTCTCGTAAAATCGGGACGTTCCGTCAAAATGCGCACAGCTGGCAACCCAGCGACATTGACAATGGATGGTTAGAATGCGACCTTGGAGCGAATTCGTTTTCTCGACGGACGCGAACGGTTCGCGCGGGAAACAAGATCGAGTTTTATTATCTGTGGATTAGATGTAGATAGAATAAACGACGTTACGTTGGTGGACTGTGCCTTAAGGCTGAACTGAGGCTTTTTAATTTTACGCTATGATTATTTAAATGTATTTTTTTGATTTACTTAATATCATAGCAAGATAAAATCAGATATTAAACTAATTAAAATATAAAAAAATAAGTAGGTCACATCAATTTAATAAAAAAATGTAATTTAATTGTTAGTGTTGTCTAGCTTTTATGCCAAGTATTAAATTATTCAGAGTACAGTGTTTATTTGTACTTAGGTAGGTATGTAAGTACACAAAATTTTATTTATACCTACCTACGTTTTTATTCACGTCAAAGTTCTCAATATAAATTACGCGTGTAGACCTATAAATCTCATGGAACTGTTCGTTTAAACATTATATAATTTTAAACGTTGTGTCCCAAGTATTCAAAATTTAAAACTTTGAGCACAATGTACCTACCTATTCAGTTCTTAAGTTGTTCTAGACTAGCTAATAATATTGATCAGACATGCAGTGTTAAATTTCATTTTATGATCGTTCTAAAATTAAACGGTGTAAAGATCTTTAATTCTTTATGGATTCGAAATTTGAATAGCTAAACGTTTTTCAATTTTTATTGTTAGCCGTAACATAAAAATGTATCTAAAGCAGATACCGCCTAAAAGTTATTTTTGTAAAGCATTTTATATAATTTCGTTTTTATTCTTGCATATTGACTGAATGTCGATATAAAATTCTCTGATATACCTACTTATATATTTTTATACTTTTTTTATTTATACCTATACTTTTTTATTTTATTAAATATCTATGACGCAACTGTTGTCGTGTTCGACTCTTCCCTCTTTATTCTCATTTTTTATAAATCTAGCATATAGGAGCTACCTAATAGAGAGCAGACACCAACGCCTATGGTTAATTAAAAATCAAACGACTCGTCTATGCATCGCCGGAATTGAAAGTTCTTTTTGCTCATTTGCGAAAATCCCATGAGTTACATAGAAATACTATTTTCTCCGGCAAAGATTAAATACAATAGCGAAATTGCATATAGTCCTGTTCAGATAAAGTAATATGACGTACATTGTTTCCTCGGGTCCTGCCCAAGTAATATACATTTTCATTTATTTAGAAACTAGTCCAAATATGTCCCTTGTGACCATAAACATAATTCCCTCATGGATACAGTTCCACAACCTTGAAACATCAGACTCCACAGAAACCGAGTCTCGTCAGAATATATTTTTTTATTCAAATCTCAACGAATGCCAAATATCCTGCCAAGGATTCGGAAAAATTGTGAATGGTTCAGAATAAATCTAAATGCAAAACTATTACATAACGATTGATACCTGTTTGATGTGGCTTACGATTTAAGAATGCTTGTTTATTTGACGGGCTTTTAAACTTAGAACATACTGTAATTCGACTGTTACGGCATAACCACACTGTGTCTGCTCAGTGAGAGCGCAGCCATGCTGCGTTTTAGTTAATATGAATATTATAACTAAATTTGGGAATAGTATTTCTCTCTCCTTTCTTGTTCGTAGAGAGTGATAAATAGAAACAACAGATAAGATATGTCATTTCAGCCTTGACAAAAAATGACACATTTTAAATTGACACATTTATATAAATTTCTGAATACATTAAAAAACTAGTTCATCAACTATACAACACGACTGACACGTTTCTCGATGCAAATTTTATTTCTACCATCTCGCTTTCATGGGACACATAAATAATGGATAATTCGAAACACGCCTGCATTCAAATATTTGCTAATTTCGAAAATTCAATTCGAAGGTTTCCGATTGAAAGTCAAATTCGCAGTGTCATACGGTCGGCATGGCACAATTTGTCCTAACCTTTATCTTTCCATAATATTTTAAAATACATTTTGTCATATAGGTATACGTTAATATTTTTTCTTAAAAATAAAATAATGTGCACAGAAATCGAATAATACTGCTACACATGCTTGCTACCACTGAGGCCAAAGTTGGACTCATAGTATATCTACATTCAAGAGTACTTAACATCGCTAATTGTATCCAGAAATTGGTGTCACAATGGTATCTTTGAGGTAAACCTCGTGTCTCCAATAGATTAGGACAGATCACTTTGAAAATATTATTTACAAATTGTAAAAAAAAATAATCATTACATAAGATCAGTCTTACATCTGCATTACAAATTCATAAAAAACTAGAACCTTTAAGTAAACAGTTAAAATAGGTTTATTGTGCTGTATTGTGAAACCAATTGTTAAATATTAAACCCAAAGGCTCACGTTTGGCAATTGGCTTCGGCCCTTTGCAAGAACCATTTGGAAACCTTCACGCAGAAATCAGTATTGCTAATCGGTTATAAGTTATAGCTTAGTGGTTTGAAATTCAGCCTCTTAATCTGTGGTTTAAGGTTTGAGTTTGCTTTAATTATTCGAAATTATATACGTATTATTAATATTAGAAAAATATTGTAACTTTAATTTGTAACATTCATTGTAACTTGGTGGTGAAGAAAAAAAAAATTGATTCATAAGGAAGGTTTACTTTCAAAATTACACAATTTAACGCGTGTAAAGCAGTGGGAAATAGCTAGTTATAGATACATCAAATGACAAAAATATAATTTGGAATACAATTGAGATTTAAGTTAAGATTACTTCAATACTCTACTTCCTAAAAATCAGCGGATTTCCTAGTTTAAACACTCATCATTATCCGTATTAATTTTAATTACTATTAGCCGTAATTAAAAAATATCTACGATCTAGTATTAACCCTAAAACAGGGTCATAGAGTTTTATGCGTACAAAATGGTAATTAATGGTAAGTAGGTGGTTAAGTTAAATTTTGACTAAAATAGTGAGAAATCGCTAAGGAAGTCTTTGTTGATGAATAGTCTTTGTTTTTTCATTATAAAAATTTAATTCTAATATTAACATTATTTAGGGAAGTTAAATGGATAAATCAAAATCGGCGGAGCATACTTCGAATCTCAAATTCCTATTCGAATAAGGAGAGTTAGAAATTATCTAACATGATTTTAATTGATATATCTTTTCAAACGACAGATATGGCTGGGAATCATACAATTAAACCTACGTTATAATAAAAATATTTTTTAACCATAATTACTACAATTGCTTCGAAATAAAGAAAACCGCATTAAAATCGGTCCAGCCATTACGAAGGTATAAACAGACCCCTCTTTACCGAGGGTAAATAAATTGCCAACAAAATTAAAATCTACTTGCACGTATCGCTAAGTAATTGTCTATTATTGGTTCCGGGTTCGATATCCAGTCGAGAATGACATTGGGCAAACAAGTATTTGTCATCTAGATAGTAGCTATGAATCGTAGACTAACACTAACATTCATACGTATATTATTTATTTGAAAGATATTGGCAGTCTATTGTCAATAGATGATTAGATTTTTTATTTAGACACTCCATTTTTTAATGAAGAGGATGAAGGTTTAAAAATAGAAGAATGTTTTTGAAAAAAAAATAGTCTTTGGTCCATTGTCAAAAGGCCGTCGATTTGTTTCTTCTTTTTATCATATTTATTTTTTACTCGTGTCGAATAAATCGTTTTGGTATTTTTTTATTTGTATATTTTTATAAAAATATTTGTATGTTGAACAGTAAGTAGCTACTACCTACCAGCAGTAAAGTGTACTAAAACCTTAATAGAACTCAATTACTTATTAGACTGTATTAAATCAGAGCAAATAGTAATCGAAATCAAAACAGAACTTAATATAGAGCCACGAGGTACAACTTGCGTAATAGATGTTTAAAAATAAACTTTAAAAGATTATACAAAATATAATAAGATGTCTGTAGTACTTATCACAGGCCTTGCTTTGGGCGATTGCGGGTCACGGTGGAGTCTTATCAACATATATGTATTTTCATTGGATAACGCATGTGAAAAAACATTTTGCAGTTCAAATTGTCGCCGGATGTTTTTTGAAGGTAAATTTGTTTTTTTTTTTGAGACATGATACACATTGCTGACGTGTGGACAAACAGATTATTATGTAATAGATGTCTAACTGAATGTCAGTGTCAGTCTGAAGGGAAGTTCGCTCCTTAAGACATAAAGGTGATCTGAGTGTAACTCAGAAACCTAATATATTCGTGTAAGAGGAAAAAGTACATAGAATAACAATATACAAATTAAATACTTTAAAAAAGTATTAGAATTGGAAAAAGTTATCGTAAAAATCATTAAGACGTTGTAATAGTTGTAAAAAAAATTGAGTGAGACAATCAAATTTCAAAATCAGTAAGACTCAAAAATACTTGTAACAGATTTGAGACAGAGAATTCATAGGTAAATTAGAATCAGATTTTTCAGTATACAATAATCTTATTAGAATAATAAACAAAGCAAGTTTAGGTACAGAATCCAACCAAACAGTCTGAGTCAAACTAAGCGAATCCCAAATGATAATTGCATTAAAATATTCAAACGATCGTTATCGCCCCGGAAAATGAATTCCAAATCAAAATTCACGAAAAGTGTGCTTATCTGTGTAATTGCATTAAGGTAGGTATTGTATAACCTCTGTACGACCCGTCGCGACCTTGGCGGCTCAAGGCGCATCCGTACTCATCATCTAACGCTGTGTTACATACGTTGCCGAATTTGTTCGACGAGACACGTTTTTGCTCATTACAAACCCGGTTATGGATGTTGTTTGCGTTTTTGTTCCTACTAAGATTGAAAATTTTGATGAGTTCCAATCGCTTTTTAAAGAGCCTTCGTATATTGCAGCTTCATTTGCTAAAACGACTTATCTAGATATAATTTGGTCATCGAAAATACGAAAGTCATAAAATGTGTCATGAAGAAAAACTTTTAAATATTTCTTCTAAGTATTCTCACGAATTGGAATTGCATAAAACTGGAATGCTATGAATGAGAAACGAGTTTCGAATCTTGTAAGATTTAAGGAGACCTTGAGTCTAGTTGAAGTCGAAACGAAGATTACAACGAGACAATGAAATATCTTTATGGACTTCCTATTAACGAATTTTGAAAGTGTGGATCAGAGTGACGAAGAATTGTATGCCGTTTAAGTGTTTAGCATTGAACGTATATGGCGAAGAGGTTCTTATAGATAGATTAAATCGAGACGCTAAAGAAATACGGAAGCAAAAAGTTATGTCAACATAACTCTAACAAGGCTCTCGAAAACCAAACAAGTACACCTGTTGTCAAGCGCTCTTCAGTCTTAACAAGGAAGAACTGTAGACGAATGCACACGAAATTTAACCAAACCACGAAATCAAATAATTTAGAATTAAATAAGGAAGTTGCCATAAACATAAACGCATTATTATAACGATTTGAAGCCGAAAAAGTTGCGAGGATCATCAGAAGATTAATGGCTTAGTACACGGAACAAGACGCCCGCATCGTGATTCTCAACAATAATTTTACTAACGAACAATGTGATGAACCTAACATTACCTGCCGCATGACGTCAAATGAAGTAACCGCGAAAACTTCCGAAGTGTTCAAGGATAAGCATTAATAATTTGATTTATTAATAACAATTGGCAACAAAAAATTCTGACCTTCTCTTCCTGGATGTGCCCGCCATTTTCGGAGAGGGGTGTCGAGGGCGCACTGTATCCCTTGGGCCCGTCGTCGTGGGGAGTCATCTGTCGTTGCACGTCGTTCTCCTGTTCCACTCTTATCTCGTGAATACCAGTCTTGAATTCCGATAATCTTAATACGGACGGCTTGATTTCTGGTATGTCATCGGGATGCTCGTATCTCCTTAAGTCTGTTAGGTTCGTTGCTAAGTGCCTATGCGGGTCTAAAGGAGGCGGCACCCCTATTGATCTGAGGTGCTCTATACTCCTATGGATATGCGAATAATTATCTACAGGTATCTCCGCCATGAGAGGGGAGTTATGGTAATCTAAGCCACCGCCATCCGGCCTGTAATCGATAGTCCTTCCTTCCATCATCTTTCTTGGATTTCTTTAAAAATTCTATCTAAATTATATTACAAATGTATCGTATCTAACTTGATATTTGGCACTATGTTATAAAAATATATGGTTTCTGTCTTAATATTCTCTTGGTATCCTTCGTTTTGTGTGTCATGGAATTTTTCGAGATCCTCCGTTCTAATGCGCTGCAAAAAAATCGTAATCTTATCATTTATTTACAGGAGTTATATTTGAAATATTACAATAATGCTCAAAATGTTGTCATGTTCAGCTACGTTAGGTACAATGGAGCGAAAAAATCCTATACAGATATTGCCATCATAGAAGCAAAGTTGCTTAGGCCGGTTGTTTGTCTATTTAAAACTAGATTTGAAGAATAAAAAAGTGACGTTTTTTTTTCTGTGGCAAGCAGGTGACGAGCAGTCGCGTAGGTTGTGTCAATGATCTAGCCCCTAGCCCACATGCCGCATCGAATAAGGCTTCGATAATCACATTGCTAGTACAGTGTACAGACGTGCCACAATGTGCGACTGCAGATAATCATTAGTTCTTAACTTGTCCAACGGAAACGTCATTCCTTCGATTTATTTCACTATTAACGGACTCGGCTTTTAAACGATTGAAAATACTACTTTTGCCGTCAAACTTATCATAGCTTTACATAAAAATAACGAGTACTTTTTAGACATTTTAAATAAAATGCGTAGGTGCTCGGCCTGCTATTTGTACGTCACAGGTAGAGAACACCCAAGATTTTAAGTAATTCCTTCGTGTATTTTGAACGAAGTAATTACATTTGACTCGTTGACTGTACCTACAGGCCTGCCATACACGGCTGTCAAAGATAATAATTGCGCATATAGAATACTTTGCCACGTAACTTTGCTGTTGCTTTTCTTAAGTTGTAACCTTAATGTGGTTGTAATAAAGGTTATATTGTGTGTAAATTGGATAGTTAATTTGGTGATGTTATAGTACCCGGGCCCCACACTTGATCGAGTTCGATATTCGTAATCATTACATACGAGTTTAGATTAGGAAGTGGCTCAAAACGAGTAATTAGCTTTTTTGTTATCGCTAGGTGTGTGAGGTTTGATTTGTTAGTAATTATAGCAACGATCTAATGCATTAAGAGTTTAAGCTCTAGGCTATAATTAGGATTTTAGTGTTGCTATCTAATCTAGATTTTAGTGTTAATTTTATCTGTCTAATATGTAGCGTAGGTGACAAGGACAGCTTAATCATTTGATTAACTTACGATACGTGTTGGTACTCAATTGTCTTGAAATATCACGACTATAATTAGTATCTTTCAAATCAAATTCTACTGTAAGCAATATATTTTTATTGACTTCTGTATCTATAATATCTTTATCATAATTTTTATGTAAGATTTGGATTTGAAATAAATTAAGTTATTTTCCTTCTGACTGTACTTTATATTCTTAATTAATTAAGTATGTTTAGATCCAGCAAAGATAATAAACTAAGTAATTTGGAATTTAATAAGTAGGTATGAGTCAGTCGAAAAAACTATAGGTAAGAATACTAAGAATACAAATTGACATAATTTTATTTTAAAATATTTTGTTATTGTATAAATACGTGCGTATTTCTTTATACAATAGTGAGAGGTTTTTTCTGCATAATAATATTTTTATTTATAAAAGGCTTGTTTAATAGCGATCTATCTAATTTAAATATATTAATGACCCAGGTAATAATTACATTGCTTAGGTCGACTTAGAAATAAAAGAGTTTTAAAATGTTATCAGGTAATAAATATATAAATACTGAGTGCCTAGGTATAATGTATAACACCTAATTTAAGGCATTGCCTAATCATTTTATTGTCTGTAATTCTAATTTAAATGTGCATTTACTAAAATATTACGTATTTCCTAATCACCTAAACATGTTAAAGGCTGTTTAACAGGTTCTAATATCTTTTTCTGAAAAAGAAACATTTATTTTATTTCTTTACCTACTTCATTTACCAAAAATTAAATGGTTATCAGGTATTTTTAATTTATTTACGAATTTATCTTAGGAATTAAATATCGAAGGAGTGTAAACTTATTATAATATTTAAATTCCGGTTACAGCAGTCACTCATTTTAGATAATTTATCGGATTGAATTATTTGAAGAATAAAATGCAATCTCATATCTGTAGGAATTTTTATATTTAATTTATCAACAAACCTAAAATTATAAATGACAACATTACAAGCATTTTTGTAAAAAACATTTTAAAAAAAGTAAAAAAAAAACAATGAATATATATTTAAATTTCGAGGCAGGTGGCATAGATAAAAATATCAAAATATACATAAACAATGGCCGCGTACACAAAAGCCATAGCCGAAATAAATTCGAAAATATCATGGAACGAAACGCTGCACGAAAATATTTCCGTATTTATAGTCCGGGCATAATTCAAGGTCGCGCTTGACAGACGGCGACCGCCGCGTCCCACTCCCGCAATTACAACATCAATCTCAACCGAGGGAGATCTTACGTAAAAATCCCTCGCCACCCACCAGGGGGAACACCCCCCCAAACGGGAGACGCGCCACCTACCTCCAAATTAATCACAAAAATTAAATAAAAATTCAACATACCTGTATCTATTCAAATCTTCTATCCTCCGTCAACTATATCACCATAATAAATCACAGTTTGTTCCTATCTAAATGTCACTAAAAATATATATCACATAATAAAGGTAACACTACTGTCACAACACGTCCGAAAGGCAACAGTCCGGGGCTTTATCGCCAAAATATCTCAAAAAATCCACGTGCTCCTGGCAAATAAACATTTAAAAAAGCCGGCGACCAAAAAACAGCGAACCGTACTGTTGACCCTGAGGTAAAATTATGAATGCCGAGCGTCGTTACTAGGATCCAAATTGCCAGATTTTTTGTGGCCAATATTTTAGTGTGCTATGTAATTTTTACTATAGTTGTGGGTAAGATATCCACACGTGATGTGACGTTCCGTCCTTTTCGCACTCGGAGATTCGCGCGTGCACCGGCCTGCAGTAGCGCGAGTGTAAGGACACCTCAAGACGACATGTGCTCGCACAAAAAGCTAGCTTCTCCGGGCTCGACTAAGCTGAGACGTACCGAGCCGCCGGCTACTCGCGTCGACAACAAAAATGCAATACAAAACGCCCGTTCGCCCGCCTTTAGACCGACGCGGCAAAAACGAGACTGAAATTCAGATCTATAGTAGAAAAAGTGAACTACACCGGCGAGGGGTACACTAACACATAAAATGAAAAAAATCACACGGACGCCAACATCGACAGCGGAGCTTAAAAAATCGGAGTGGGGGGCCGGTCGCACCGCTCTCTTGAATAGCGTTTTCCCGCTCTAGCGGCGTGAGGCCGTACGCACACAAGCGAGCGGTGGTTAAGCGAAAAAAATGTGTACACATTTTTTTATTATTCACGATTTTTATGTGTGTAAGTGGGCTCGGAGCGAGGGGGACGGCGAGTGGTGGCGCGTCCAGCCTCCGTTGGGGGGAGCGAGATGGTGCGCGTCGCCACGTGCTCGTCCCTCGGTATTAAATAATAATTAAAATGGCTACAAGACCGGCGATACGAGATACTGTTCGGTAGACGATTTTTTGGCCGAGCTTTTGCCTTTTTTGCCGAGCTTTTTGCGGAATTGACGAAAACGAGGTAAGACGATGGACGCGGGGGTCTCGTAGAAAAAACCGCGAACTGATTGACACATAATATTAAGAGAAATACGCGCAGAAAAAGTCGCGCCGGGGAAAAAAAACCAAGGGCGACGCGCGAAAAAGAAGTTATTGATTAAAACAGGGCTGTCATTGACCAGACGTAAATGAGGGTGCTTAATAGTATGCAGCGGTGGATCCGACAGGAATCGATCTTCTTGCTTTCAACGTTTTTTTTTCGTTCTGCCGCGTAATGAACCATGTAACTAGGAACATGGCATTAGCTGGATGAGAAGCTCCTGAGAGATCTTCTAACATAATCACTATTAGATTTATGAGTTAAAATGATTTTCAATTACAGTCATTACGTAAACAAAGATGTAGCCTAAATTCTAAAACATAAGGAAAAGAAAAAAATTAAGACTGTTGAAAACTAGGAAAAGTGAGCTAACTTAAATTCACATTATCTATTTGTCGAGGTACATTGGCTTATCGTTACATTTAAATACTTAATCATAAATCTATCATCATTATTATGGACAAAAAAAAAGTAAACGACAAAACTAGACTCAACTTAACAGGTGTTGGTCCATAACTTAGCAACGTTGAAACTATTGATATGATCACTAAAGTAAGTGATACGCATATTTATTAATTACATGCATGCATTGCATATGAACGTTTCGTAGCAGATGTCCCGATAGACGCAGGACATCGAACCGGTCAGTTAGGGGTCTAATGGACCCTATTTTAATGTTGGATTACGTAATAAAGGTGATATGTAAAACGGTTGAATCGATACCAGTTTAGTTGTTGACATCAACACAATACTGAATAGTAACAAAGTTAACTTACTCGTAAATGATAAGTAGACAAAATAATCATAAAATATATGCATTCTAAAATAGGAAAATATAATTTATTGTAATGATTGTAATGATCTTGTTTAAAAAATATTTTGATGACACAATACATTAAGCCTGGTATAGACAGATCAGACCACAACATACCTATCTCGAAAGTTTAATATCATATAACAATAACTTATTACCCATTATAAATTTTAAAAAATGAACTTAATAATGATGAACTAAAATACATACAGCTTATCCCAAATGTTGAATATCGTATGAGAATAAAAACTCATTAGCTATTTAAAGTAACAATTAAAAAACTAAGATATATATCTCTTTAACTTAACAAATTAAAACAAGTGAATTCACGAAAAGCGTATATAAGGTATATCATAAAAAAAACTATTTAATATTAATAAAATCTAATTCTTCAAGTGTAACACCTTGGGTAGACAAAGACAATTATTTTACTTTAGTCAAATAAATTGTTTCCTAAAATTTTATTTAATCGCGGTATAAAAAAAAACTGCAATTAATTTCCTTGTTACCGTCCGGTTAATTTTTGATATAAATTCTAAAACAGTTTAAGTAAAGATTTGCGTAGATAGAAAACTAATTAATGATTCGTCGTCTACCTATTATTGTCTTACTGCTGGGCATAAGTTACTTGTCAGAAAGAAGTGTGTAGCCCATAAGCCATCACGCTGGCCAAGTGTGAATTGGTAGACTTCACACACCTTCGAGAACTTAATTAATGATTAAGGCTACTTTATTACGAAAGTTGATTTGGGATATGATCATATTATCACCATCGAGTTAATTACGAGCATGTTTGTCATGCAAAATGTTTAACTCGAAAGTAATTGATTTCAGGTCATCTGATCAAGCAACTAATTTGTTAGTATTAATTAGAGGATCTTCAGTGTACCTGATATACATACAGCATTAAGCTTTCAAGAATGTTTGAAAGCACACGCGATAATATTTAAACAAGTAAAACATGTATTTCAATTTTATATATTCTATTTAAAAAACAACTTTAAAAATCTTCATTAAATGTACTAAAAAACTGTTGCAAAAAATATATAGCTCCTGTAATTTTAAATAAAAGAGACGTTAAATTCTTTTTAAGACTTTTTGTTTCATATCGGCACATCCTCTAATCACGTCTTATCTAAGTTGGTGGCAGTAAAATTTGAGGATCATTTAATTGCAGTCCAATAAAAATTGTCGGCGTGACTCGTAAAATAAGTAAAATCGAAAGTTTTTGGATTCCTGTCATAAAAATCGTAAAACAGAGAATAAAGAATGGCAAAGACAAAAGTCTTGGAGATCTAAAGAATTTAAAGAAAGTCACACTTGTGAATAGAACCATAAAGTAAAATAATAACTTTTTCAGTCCTTATTCCGAGCTAGGCGAGGGCTTAGGCATAGGTAGTTCACATTTTCACAATGAATATAACAATAATTATATGAAACATCTGAATCAATCTAGGTCTCCCCTCTTGCAATAGATTATATAATACTTGTTGATGTTAATTTCAAGCTTTAACAAAATTGATTTTATTAAAATCATTTTTTTTATACATTTCTATGGTAGTCACTACATATTAAATGGACTGTAATCTTGGCGTTTTATTCCATATATACAAATATATCATATTTTGTAATTAGCGAGATGTCCTATTAATAAAAAATGGTCGTTTGGCAATTTTACATTTACTTCACAAAGCAAACATGTGTTTTAAGAAATTAAATGCAACAAAACACATTTTTACGCATTTATTGCTACTGCTACGTCATTGTTCAAAATTTTTATGTTATTGAAAGAATTGCTTAAACAACAATACTTTTTAACACTTTTGTTTTTAATTTTTACTGCCTAAAATTTCGGTTTCGTTTCTCATTTTTTTGCGTTTCTATTACTCTTTTTTTGTTTGACGTAACAAGTATAGCAAGGGTTTGACAACAATCGCTTGAATAGTATTTTTTATTTGGTACAAGTCACCTGTAGGGGTGCGGAACTAGAATGTCGATAAGATTTTCATTATTCATACAATCAGGTGCCTTATATAGATCAGATTTGAGACAAGTGCTTTCATTGATATTGAAATTGTTGTTTGTTATTGAGAACCTCTTTTAATGGGATTTCGATGACTTAGTTAAAATTATTTAACAGATTACTTGACAGCCTTTCTTTAGATTTTATTTAGGTTCTTATACATACATATATGTATTTGACGACTTTTTTTTATCTCAATCATTTTTTTTATTTCATGGTAAGTAATCACCCGTGGACATCTGTAAGGACTATGTTAGAACGCCTATATAAGTATGGCTGTACTTTTCAAACCCTTCAAACCAACTCTGCTGTTATACGACAGAAGTAGTGTGGCGGTAATGCAACAGAAATCGATAACAAATAGTTCTCGCAGGGTTTTATTAAGAATTTCACTTAGACATTGTACTACAGACCCTGTTTGTTTTATTAATGAAATTAATATAATAATAGTTAAAATATAGGTAAGGTTTGTAAATGAAACTAAATATATTATTTTGATAGTCAGGTTTTTGTCGACGAATTCATTCTAATTTGCACTTATCATGCCGTCAACATTGATTTCCATAATTGCATTAACAATTACTTGAATAACATCTTTTTTACTATTGTATTAAATGACCTTTATACAACTTTCGGTATATCGTCTAATTAGTGCATTTAATTAATGCAATATATTTATAGTTTAGAAATAACAGCGTAATAAAATATCTTGCGGATTAAACTTTAATCCGGTTCATAATAAAGTCATATTTTTTGTGTACCATTCTCGAAATTGTATTATTATTACTTATATTTAGAGTGTATGCATTATCCAAATAAGATTAAAGTAATGGACCTCACTTCCTACCTTCAAATCGTTAATACATCATACAGCGTACCCGATGCATGAGTCTAATTTCCTACGTGGTCCATTACCACCGAACCTGTATTTTGGGAGCCATTTTGGTCTACACGACCTATGGCTCATCACTATAATGACCGAATTACATCAAATGTTTCGGCTGTAATGTCTCTTTTGACACCATTGCTGTGGTAGTAGACGATGATATGATTACTGATGGAGTTGAAACAGCAATGGATAGAGACGTAAACAATAAATTTGGAGAAGTAGAACATAAAATCGAGACGGATGGTGATAGCAGCGCGCGTGCAAGTGCCCGATCATCCATCACGCAAATGTTTGAAACCGGATTCGGCTACAATGCGAGAATAAAACTGATTTCTGGGATTGGTTCACAGCTGATAATATAACAAGGTAATTTTTATTAGTATAAATATGAATTGTAACTATGAATGAAGATCATAGTTTTGCTGTAGTAGGACGACACGATTTTTTTATTTTTAGTCAAGTTTTGATTATGATATCATTGTTTTCTATTGGTATTTAAATTTATAAAGTTATACGTTATAGCATTAACTAGTATTTGGTAGGCAGCATTTATATATGCAATTGTAACTACGTATATGTACTTAAGTAAAATGTTGTGTAGAAATTAATAGGTCAATTTTAATTTATTAAGACATACAGGCTTACTTTAGAAGCCACGGACTATTTTTGCAGCATTCGCACCAAAATGGAAGTTCTCACTAAACTTCCAGCGTTGTGTAAAAGAGCAATAAAATCTAAAAATAATAGCAAACAACCCTTTATAGTTCTTATACAAAAGTTTGAATTCCACGCGCTTACAAAAAACAAAACTTTCTCTTTCAAATATTGCTTTTTACAAAACAATAAAAACGCTTCTTTTGGCTACTGGCTAAAAAATGTGTGGTCCTGATTTTTTTCGGCAAAAAATATTCTTTTTAGCACTAAACGAAAGGGTGGTTCCTTGGTCGGATATTACAAAACAAACAATGGTGAGGCTAGAAAAACAAAGGTCTATGCACCTGGTTCGATATTTTTTTTACTTCGATATCTAATGTTTATTATAATCAAATAAGTTCCTCTTCCTGTCGGAAGATGTGGGCGCCTGGCTTTTTTCGGATATTCAATAAAAACGCCTGAGAACAGTCAAGTTACTCCAAATGGTGCCTTAATTCAAGCCACTAAAGATCCTAAAATCTCAAATGTAAATCAAGTTTTTTTGACATTTTTTATACCAATGCAATGTGTTTCATCGGACTTTTTGTCAGTGTTTGCTCTGAATAGATTGTTTTATGCAGATGTCGTTTTATTAAATGGAAGTTAAGGAGTTTTATCTTCGGTATCGTCCCCCATTTCGGTCTAAGGATCGGAGCGCACTTGTTAGAAGACTCATTGTAATTCAAATTTGAATCTACTTTTATTTTGAAATAATAGCCTCCTACGCAATATACTTCGGAATTAGGTTTAATACATGAACCTTAAATTTCGTAGAAGTCACTATTTTCGATAGCCACTTTAACAGTAGACTTTATTAGTCATAAACATACCAATGTCTACAATCTTAGCAAAAATCTCTTCAAAACGGTCATATTCAATTAACTGTCTCGGAGTCATTTTAGAAATCTTCAGAAAAATCTAAAACTGCATCCGCAGTCCATCCATCGCGCAGCGTGACGCCGACACCATCCTTTGTATCTTAAATTCGACCCTTGTTTTTTTCTTCATCCCTCAAATGTTCAAATTTCTTTACCTGCCCTTAAACCCCTGCAAGCGACTAACTTACGTCGTTAATTCTTGTCAACGCAATTTCCTCTTAGTCTGAATGTATTACGGTTCCTTTTTAATCTCCTCCTTTGCTACTTAAAGCTTTTCTTATCGATGTATCGTCTGCAACATCTTGAATAGCATCCCTTAAGTCTTATTGACTTACTGCACCATAATTAGCTATAGAATTCTCAATTATATTACGATTACATAAGGATTGTATTTAGGTGAAGATTTTGGATTCCACGACATTTCTATTTTTAGGAGTATAAGAGGCAGTACGAATAGAATTTTGCTATGGCGTATGAAAATGTGCGTTTCCCATAGTTCGGGAATTTATTAGGATCGGTGACTTTGCATCCTGAGGCGCATAGTTTTAAGATTTTAAGTTTTGACAAAGGCTCTTTTGAGTGGACCTACAGATGTCTGCATGAGTCGGTGAACTTAATTTATGTCCCCTTAACCATACTTAATTTAAGTCTTTCAATAAACAAAAGCTGGAGATCTTTAAAACGATTGCAATATTTAGTTATCTCTTTTAATCTGTCTGAACTATAATGTTAACCGCAGTTACTTTAAAATATTTTAGTTTTCGTATATTATGTCATGACAGAAATCTTCTTGATCGATAAATTGGTCTTCTTTTACACTACGGAATGCTTATACCCAGTAGGTACCTAGGTACCTACTATTATTTAGATTTTTAGGGTACCTCCCTATGTTCGTACCATTTTATATATTTTGACTAAATTTATTTTGACAGCAACTATCTCCTTTTTTTAAATTCAGAATACGGCAGATTCCAGATTGAGACACAGAAAGATTTAACGATAGCGACAGCCATACCACAACCTTCGAGATATTGGTCAATGTTAAAATGTTTAAAACTTTAACCTATTAAAATAAAGACAGTAGAACATGACTTTGAATTTGTGTGACTATTGTATGGTAATGTATGTTCGGTAATTAACGTTTTAAATGACAGATAAGATATTTGACACCATATTAATAATACATGAAGACCATTAAATTTAACAAATTATAAATTAACAAATATACGTTCAATAATAGGTATACTCATATAAATAGTCTTGATCTGTGTAAACTAGACTTGTCTGCTAAGAATTTTCAAGGAGGTGCAGTTCTTAAAAGGTGGTCGAAGTTCTACCTTCTTTTACCACCATTACCACTACAATTTCTACCACCTCTTATAGCTTCTACCGTAGTATCTTTCGTTGTGCGACTGTACAGGCTTCACTGTCACGCCGATTTCTGCCTAATAAAAAAGGTGTTAAGTATTTCGTGTTTTAGTTTAAAGGGATAGTGGAAGATATATACAAGGCGTTATAACTTAGTCCTCAGAGGTAGCTAAGCTATACCTGACCACAGTTTCCTCTGCTATTCTATCTGAGGTTTATTATAGCTGTGTATTGACCGTAATTGTCACTTAAGTACTATCAGGGGGCTGCATAATCATGTGATACCTTTACGATTAGAGAAATAATACCCATTTTTGACTAATCACAGCAGAGTCTCAACTAAAGTCTTACTACCTTTACTAAAGTTTTTTTTTATAACATGTGAATAGCAAACGAGCTTGCAGTCCACCTGATGGTAAGTGGCCACTGCCGCTCATGGACATTTGTAATCAACCCCAGATAT
>DWPV01001547.1:0-20272 GCA_018251915.1 Urbanus proteus proteus
CTTTAATTTGCTAAATATGCTATTAAATAAAACAATTTACCAAGTATCTACAGATAAATTAATTTATTTAATTTAAGATATTTACATAATGAACATAGTGAGTATATAAACACATGAATTATAATTAAAGTATCTTTGCAAATACCTAAAATAGAATTTAATAAGAATAAAATTTCAATGATTTCAATCGATCAATATTTTTAGTCTATTTGTGATTTTTAAGTTATATCTTTAGTCTATATGTGATTTTTAAGTTATATCTTTAGTCTATATGTGATTTATTTTAAATGGGGTAACTAAATATCGGAGACAATGCAAAATTGCCTGGTCACGTCATTATCACGAGATGGCGATGCCTTCAACCAGGTCAAGGCGCTTGGAATGAAGTTATCATGTCTGCTTTGTACTATCTGGTATTATCTTAGCAACGAGTGGGTACCTACCTGCTATGTGTCTGTCTATTACATTATTTTTAGGGTTTTATAATTGTTTTGCTTAGATTCTAAGTTGAAGTAAGTAGTCAGTGATATAATATTGTTACGACAGGACTTTAAGAGTTTAATTTAAGCTTGGAGAGCTGAATGGAAGCTTGAGTAAATAGAAGTTATACAGACCAAGTATAACTGTAAATTGTAGTTATGTGTTAGCTTAAACAGATATACATCGTCGAATTGTTCCCTATATTTTTTTTTTATTTTAATGTATTCGGCAGCACCACCGCTACACCTATTTCTGCCTTAAAACAGCAGTGTTCAGCACTGCTGTGTTCTGCTCTAAAGGGTGTGCTCTAAGGGAGATATATTTATCCGAGGTATTCCAACTCAGTTCTCAGGGGTAGCAACGCATTTGTGGTCAACCCAGGTATGACCGTGATCTTATCTGGGGTTGGTTACAGATGTCCATAGGCGGCAGTGGTCACTTACCATCAGATAGATTGCATGCTCGTTTGCTACTTCGGTCATATACAATTTACTACTTCGATATATAAAATTTTCCCTACACTATTAATTAGCACCTCAACATATCATTCCTATTTTATGACATAGTATCTGATAGCTTACATTTACAACATTCACTGTAAGCATTTCCTGATCCCTCTATAAAATATGTCATACTAACATACCTTTAGTGCTCTCGCCGTTCCAGTTGAGATGCCGGGAGAGGCGGTGCGCGAGGTGGCTCTTGCCGCGCGCCGGCAGCCCCACCAGCGCGATCAGCAGCGGCGCGAACTGACTCACGCGGCGCGTGCGCAGCGACACTGCACACAAAATATACGTGATTTAGAAAATTTCGGAGATATACTGAAAGTATGTAATAATAATAATTCTGGTTTTGTGTCTGTTCCGTTTGGAGAATAAGTCAGGTAAAGAATTTTGGAAAACTTCAACATTAAAACATACGCAATAAATTATTGAAAAAAAAACATAGAAAAAAATTAATGTCAGTTTGAATGCACACTTGCTTTTACTGTTCCAGATCATCAAAATCAAAATCAAAATTTAAAATATTTTATTCAAAGTAGATTCTTTACAAGAATTATTTTTGAACGTCAATAATTTATTCTCTACTACTACTAAGGAAGGTGTTCAGTTATGGAGAAGAAGCGGCAAAGATCAAAAAAGGAGGAGAATTTATTGAATAGTTCTACACATAGCAGGGAAATGAATTCATTTAGACGTAACCTAAACTGCGGACAAAAAGGTGAGTAGTAGAAATGAGAGAGCATTTCAAAAATAAAATCAACGATGTGCAGACACTGTGTCTGAAGATGCAGGGAAAAAATAGGTCCGTTGGCAGCAACGCAAGTCGGGAATTAGCACGTAGCATTTAAGTCGGTTCTAAATTCCTAGTTTTTTTTTTATCAACTAAAAGTAAGCCATGTGACATGAGTTTTGTTTTTTTTTTATAGAGAAGGCACATAATTATTTTATTATATTTAAGCTTTTCTTTATTAACCTACCCATTGTGTTTGAATATAACCTCAATCCTATAGAAATGAAAATGTAAGTCTCCAATAAAATTCTTTTTTAACTCTCAAAGATTTTGGAGACTACATGTATTTCAAATAGCAATAATGCGGTTGATTGATTTACTCCACGTGTACATAATAATTAATTTAATATTATATGTGATCATTAATTAAAACAAACACTTTCATTTGCTTAAAATGACTAATTATGAAGGGTATTTACTTAATTGAAATTCTAACGATGCTCATTGAGTTGACTTACATAATTACAATAATATTATAACGATTGAGAATATGAAAATAGATTGCAATGGAAATTTTCTTGACGTAAACTGCATGTTTAGCTGGAATTATTAGTTATCTTGTTAACCCCACCTTGTCCGGGTCAAACGGATGGTAAACATCAGAGAATGTCGGAATGTTCTGTGATTCATTTGTAATCACTAACGCGTGTCTATTATCGTCCTTTATCAAATTCGTTGTCATATTGCCTAGCTAGTTCACGAGATATTAGTCTAGACTTATAACTAAGTAATTAACATTATATTGAAACGGCCAACTAGTCTAATAATTATTACCCATATTCCTAACAGTGCCAATAAATCGTTCCGAGATTTAAATAGTTTACTAGAAATGTAATTCGCGAAGAATTCTAGATTACTCATTTAATTTATTAGGTGAATCCCTACGACAATTACCTATTAAATAAGAGTTAATAAAAATGTATTTTAACTATTACCTTTTATGAAATTCATATGATATTTAACTTTGCCGAAATATAGAACAATCAACGTTATTTTAAACACATCCTTATTAAAATTAGGTATAAAGAAAATATTATTTTACAAAAATACATTATTTTATCGTCTTTCGGGGAATGTTTAGAAAATGCATCCGTAGAAACAAGTCTATCGAAGTGTTTACATTTGGCTCAAGCTACTGTTTTAGAAACGTGTTGACAGAAAAAATGTCACTTCCTAGTTCCCTTTCGAATAGTGTACAAAAATAATAGAATATTCATAGATTTATTTTAGTTCACGCGTTATGCATCGATGTCGTAGAAAAAGAATGAGTCGGTTTAATGGTGATACATAATAGTAGATTGTAATGACATGACTTTTGAAAATAAAGGGCTACAACTCCATCAGAATAGTATCTTAAAACGATAAAAAATGTTTGCTAGTAAAAATCAATTCTAAAACACTCAGAAATATTGTTTTAACCTGGTTTTAGCATAAATTATAATATTGGTAACTACTATAAAATGAAGCCCGATGACGTAGGTATTATAAAACTCGCAAAGTGTAAAAACACCTACAATCAGTAAAATCGTTCGTAATGTTGACAAAGCGAGCAATAAAAATGCAAGAGGTTGGCGCGCCCTGTGTTTGTTGAAACGTTCTTAGCCAAACAAACAGGCAAAACAGCTAAAGTACCTACCTATATTGCATCATAAACGACACGCCTGTTGTATCCACGTGCACACAATACCAATAGATTATGAAGCTTAGGATATTCCTACTGTTTAAAGATACCTCCACACTATTAAAAAACTTGATGTGGTTTATTTCCTTTATGTCGAGTGTCTTTACGTCGAATCCTGGTATTATTGTTATTCTCTAGTCTCTACTCTCGCTACATTTAATAGAAATATTTGTTGTGTAAGAAAATATTCTTCTTGCGAGGAAGTTTAAAAAATATAAAATGTCGTTGTTAATATTTGTATAATATTTTGTGTAATCCATTCAAAGTTTAAAGCCTAAGGCATGGTTATGAAATTGTATATTTTATGACAAATAATATAAACTTATGGCTGTTTTTACAGCTTATGGCTAATTCATCGTGATGCATTTAAACAAAGTAACATAAATATATAGATAGAAGATAAAATTGCTCAACACCACTTCACTATGGTAATAAGTTGTAATTGTGGTCGCAGATTACCGTTTATATAGTATTGTGTGACTTTACATAATGGATGCATTTAGCAATACAGGAAAACAATTTATATCAGGATACGTCTTAAGGCTTAAGTCTCTTCTTATGAGGTGAAATAAAAAAGACATTTTATGTTCAGATAAGAAATATACTTTGAGTTACCTACACTTAATGTAACTATTCTCAACACAAAATATTTATAACTTAAATGCTGCTTAAATGATATACGTGAATTCTTTATAATTAAGTTAAAAACGAAGCGAAACAAAAATGAAGCGAACATAAAACATATAAATCTTTGAAAACGTTTATTTAGAATGTTTATTTTACTTATAATAGTTTGTTTTAGTTGTAATTTTTAGTTTTAGTTTTATATGTTAGTTAATTGTTTGAAAACTGTATAAATAAAAAATATATAAAAATAAATAATTTAAAACGTACGGGGTATGCCTTAAACATACGATTATATAAACGTATTTTGTATAATTGCCAATAGCGTATAATTAAATGTTACACGTGTAAGAATTACGCTTGCTTCGGAATCAGCTTTCTTGAATATTAGTTTCCATGGTGGCTGATTTTTATATCTTTATGGAACTATGTACATATTTTATTTAATTTCTTAATTTTATTTACATTATTTACATATGGTATAATGTTTCATTTTTCTTTGATTTCATTTGATGATTTACGCAATGGAAGATAGATTCATGTAGTTTAACCTTTTCGCGATGAATGCTTAAAACTCTAATTTATTTAGAATTTTTACATTTTTTTGCTACGAGACTGTAATTTGATTTATTTCACTACTAAACTCATAAATACAAATAGATTAGAAATTACTGAAGCGATAAAGCAAATTAACAACAAAAGTATGTTTATGTGTAGTAACCAGCATATCGAATATAGCGATTATGAAAAAGAGAGGCCCGAGACCGGTTGCGCGGCGAATGGCGCGGACTTTGGACACAGCTCTCAAGGAAACGGTCGATCAACTGAAGCTGGTATAAATGTACCCAGTGACGTATCTCCCTTTATATAGGCTCGGGAAATATCATTTAAATCACGACTAAAATAGATCCATACTAGTTTCTAGGCAAAATTATTTATAAGAGCAAAGGTAACTTTATGTTTAAGATCCCTTTTATTATTTACCCACAGCTTCGTTCGCGCTCATTCACTCAAATGAGGCTCGGGAGTAGTACGTTTTTTCGGGATGAAAGATACTCTATGTCCTTTTCTGGACCCCATACTATGTCTGTGCAAAATTTCATAACGATCGGTTGAGAATTTAAGGCGTGAAGGCGTTACAAACAAACAAATAAACGTACTTTCGCATTTATAATAATTAGGATTTTTATCATATCGTGTCTTCAAAACACTGTTTCCTGCCGGTGCTTAACCGGTCTCCATCTCAAAATGGATTCCAAGGATAGATCTGAAGAGATTAGTGAATCTAAACTAACACGTACCCACGTAACACGGGGGGAAAGCAAATGGCTAATAGTTACGTAGAATGGATGTAATGTAATGTATGGCGACAAGTATCACTAGTAATTTTTCTTTAATTAAAAGAAATATATTGGCTGTACCTATATGAAACAAACAACATTGTTAATGTGACTATGCTTATACATTTGTATTCATATTAGTTTCCTTATGAACTTATAAGACAATATACATATCAAAACTATCCGAGTAAACAAACAAAGAATACCAATGTCAATCTATTCTATCGTGTTTACAATTTTACGTTCAGTGAAAAGATGAATGAAGTAAGAGATCGGCCAGTTAGCATCAAAATATAAACAGAGTCGAATGATTTTGTGACGTTTTTCTCGTGTTGTATTGTTGTGAGAGTGTCACTCGTAAAGTTCTTCGTCATTATTTATAACAGAAAACTGCGACGTATAAACTACGAGCACACGCAAATTGTATCGAACGTCACTTTACGCTTCAATATAATTTGTTTACTTAATTGGTTTAGCGCATCAGAACTCCAAGATTTTAATTTTTTTTTTGCTCAATAAATAAATCATTTTTCTTTCATTTGATACATGTTCAACTGCATATTTTTAAGACGAAGCTATACAATACAATACATAATTACTATACAATCCAATGTGTATACATAAAATGTATTGTAAACTATTAATTTAATTTATCTGAATAATTTCATTTAATTTAACATATGTTAAACTCGAATATATTTTTCTAACATAACCATTACAATTAGTATGAAGATTACCTCTACATAAAATTCAAAGAAAAGGAAAAGAAAAGAAAAAGTGTCGATTAATTGTTATTTAAAACATTTTTGTAATAGAGACATATCACTGAAGGACATGATACCTATGCTCAATAAGCTACATGTTGTGCCACTTGTTTATAAGTAAGTTATTTACCAGCAGCAACAGCTCTAATTACATCTTTACATAGGAGTTGCAAGTCAATATAAACACTAATTGACATATCCAACAGCGAGTGTTAAGTAGCAACCCAAACGCACTTATTATTGGCGCCAGAGGACGAAACCCGACAGACATTGGCAGATTATTTTTAGTTCATGATCTCAGCCGTCGCTTTTCAGTTAAAGTGCTTCACATATATTATATACTCGTTCATACATTATGTTTAATAGAACGTATCTCAAAGATACAAGAGTTTGTCATAACAAAGATTCAAGCGAGTATAATGCAAGAATCGCGAAAATTTCAGCAGATACACAGTTCAAATTACTTTATTATCTACTCTCTGATAATTGACTGTATGTAAAGTAATAAATGATAATCTTTTCATGAAACTTTGACCATATTTTTTATATTTTTTTATTATTGAAGTTGATTAAAAAAATTGAGATCAACATTTCAAATTTTGCTCCATTTTTAGTTAAATGAGTTGCTATGTTAGGTACTTGTCTGCTTGTCGAAGTTTGATAACCTTTTTAAACGATTTCATAATACCTACATTGAAATAAAAGGATATTATAACATAAGTAGATTTGTAGACATAGTTGCATAATGCTGTGGGTATGTGATTGGAAATAACATAATGATTGACGTGAGCATAATGGGAAGTGACGTCAAGACACACGTTCTGATGGCGTGACTCGTGACCGTCCACGATTACTGTCGGGTCATCCGACGTGGATCTGACCTTACTACGTCGGTCTGTACGACTTATCTGTGACATGTACGTGATTATTTCTCTTTATATAAGTAAACCAATCAGCTGCAATGCTTTCTTTCTTTTGTTTTACATAATGGTATATATCGTAAAACTTAACTTGTCTGCTAATGCTCTATAAATTTAAAAATTGAATAGCTTCTTAAATTTTTATGTTGCCAGAAAAGTTGCAAGTTAAAATTAATTCTAAATCGCACATCATTTTGAAAATTCAGTGGCAATGCCTTATATTTGAATCTCAGACCTCCCGATTGAGAGATCGAGTTTCAACCATGTCATTATCACAGCTTACATACGATATTAGGGTATCTGCTTCTGTTTAATTCACCGAGTGCATTGATTTATTCGGTTATTCATAATTGAGGTCCCGATTAACTATCAAAGTAGGTATGGTAAAGGTTATTCGCATTTCGACGCCCCCGTTACAATACAATCATACTTAAGGTGTTTATTGAAGTAAAACACGATAAAATAATAAAAAGGCATAATATAAGTTGGCGTTGAACTTAACAACGATATAATATAAGGTAGCTACAGTGGAAAGGGTCAAGAGGCAGAAATTACGTTCACGTGAAGTCTGGGTGATTAAAATGTTTCCATCGACTTCAGAAAAAACTAACGCAAAGAATGACAATCATCCATGTACCCCTATTAAGAGTTTATTACGTTTCGTGAGACGTTCCTCGTTTACATTTGGGATCATACATCTACATGCAACGTTCCTAGCGGATCGTCTAGGTACTATAATTTTACTATGAAAAAACGGGCTTAAACGTAAACCGAGATGGTATCAAGAAAACGCACCAAACTCGTACTAAGGGCACTGAGCTAGATTTTCAATTGTTTGCTCTTAGCGCAGAAGAAGTTTAGAGAATGGGAAATTTTTATAGCATGTGCAAGATTTGGAGACCTTTTTAATTTCAGATATTTTTATATACAAATATCCTTTATTTTTTTACTTTTATGAATGATATTTCTGGTTCTAGTTCACACTGTTTTTTTACCAAAAATAAAATTGGTTTGTAAAGCAGAAAATAATAACCAACAACTTTAATTTTTTAATTTATGCTATTTATGCATGGCATTTCAAGTTTCTTGAATTCAAAAACATTCATTTCAAATGAAATGCCAATAAACAATATTGACGTTGGAGTCGTTTTTGTCTCTAAATCTAAGAAGCATAGATTTAAACGGCAATATAACGAAGAGGTAAATAGACTTGATTTGAGAGACAACGCCCACTTGTTAACGGGACTGCCGGTTTTGTAACAGCTATAAGATAAAGAACTTTTACTTAAGATATTTTTTATGTTTAACTTGTCACATTTTGTAATAATACGCACGTTTGAATAATAAATCTTAGTTCTTAAATTACCACAATTTTAACACTACTTATAAATAAGTAGCTACATAATACATATTAAATTATTAACAATCGA
Source organism: Urbanus proteus proteus (assembly GCA_018251915.1). NCBI lineage: Eukaryota > Metazoa > Arthropoda > Insecta > Lepidoptera > Hesperiidae > Urbanus > Urbanus proteus. The sequence continues at coordinate 8,533 of DWPV01001547.1, forward strand.
ACAATTTCAATTAACAATTATCATACGATGTTTAATTGTATGGTTTTTAATGTAGAGTTGTAAACAATGACAAGGCTTACGAAGTTTCTTACTAACAAATCATGCTTATTTGTGAAATTATCATAGATATAGGGAATTTATATAGGTAAGGCATTCGTTTGTTTAATTTATAAGTAGCTACCTAAATTTGACGCGTTTAATTTACAATTAAGTTTAAAATAAGTAAATAAGGTAAAAATAAAACAATAAATTTAAATACTAAAACCTAACTAACAGAAAAAAACCAATCCAAACTGGAATGTTAAATTTATGACATAGTACAAAATAAAGCTTACACGAAAACAAGTTTACTGACGCCATTATGTCACACCCAAGATAAAAGCCGATATTTTAGAACGTCAAACAATACATATTTGCATTAAAACTGTGATAGGAGCGTAGCAACACACCCACTGATAATATTATTAGGGGGCATGTAGATAAAAGCGAAAAACAGCATAATCTTTACTCGTTATCGAAATGTCGAAAGGTTTAAAGTTTTGGTAGAGCTTATTCCTTTTGGAGAAAAGGTGCTTAGTCATTCTATGTAATTTGGGTCGAAGCTAAAATTATTTCAATCCGTTTCAGTTAAGTACATTCACCGCCTCTCGTTAGCTGATTTGCAAGTTAATTTGCACTTGTGTTTTAATGCTAATGATTTAGTATACACCTATTAGCATAACTTACGTATAAAGCAGCTCGGTTTGATTTTATCGAGCCACAATAGAATAGAAGTCGGCCTCGGTGTCGGAGGCGTGGCCCGACGTCACCCGCGTCGTTCAACGTGACCGCTTCATAATCTCGACTGCTTTTGTGTACGATAACTAAGTTAAAGGTCTTTGTAATTTGACTGCGTCAATAACTTGGATTGCATGAACTAAAGATGCCTTTGAGAGTAGTAGTATCTTAAACAAGTGAGTTCAATGATTTTGACACGACACGCCCATCTCTTCAATATCCAAAGACACTACGTCATCAATTGTTAAGGAATTCATTGCAGCTGTGCGCCTGATTTGCTTCACATTAAAGTTAAAAATAACTTGTTCAATCTAACTGGTGTAAATGTGTATACTGTTACAATATAACAGGATACAGAATTATAGATATGTATAAGCGTTTTTGTGATAAAACTTGCAAAATCATAATTTAAGTTTCTGATTTGTAACTTTTAAGCAGATATGTTGTGTGTGATTAATTATTATTATCATTTTCATCATCGCCCGGTTAAGTATTAGACTAATTACAAGATAAAATATCATTAATAATTTCATCAGCTTTATCTTTATAGTTACTTAATCTCATACTTCAATAATGATGTTAAACCCTTCATTAGCAATACGCGAGAGGAAAATCAAAATGTGCTGCTCGGCAATTTTAATGGCAACAAGTCGAATGTTGTATTTTCCTATATTGATTCATGGTGACTTGCAACTCGGCCACGACGACCGTGGCGGAGCATTCGAACGAATTATAGGTATGCCTGGATTGGAGTCAGTGTCAACATATCCAGTTACGTGATAATTCTCGTCATCTGTTATAATTATACCTGCAATTCCATAGTGAAAAGTAACCTGCAAGATGTAATAACCGTATGTCAAACCACCACACTTATTTCCGCTTAAGGCACCTGTATTTTCAAGTTTTCGAGAGTGTAGCATGAGAACATTGAGCAGTGAGACCGAAATTGTCTTTTAGATAGTTCTATGGCGTTAATTTCAGATTTCGACGGGTACATTTAAACATCGAGTGGAATACATGCTAATATGGTTTTAATAACTCAAAAAATGTTTAATATCTTCTGCTGATAAGTTTTATAAAGACTTAGGAAATCTCTAGGAAAATAATAAACACTTCAAGAAATTACTGGTTCTTCAGTATACTGACAAAACCTAGAATGATCGAACATAGATTATCTTTAATGTTTTATCGTTTTATTATTTTAAGAGAAATGATAAGGTAATTTAGAAAATTTTCACGTTTTGGGTACATTTTATCGTCCTTTTGCGTAAACAAAGTTACTTAAAGCAATTGCATAATACGTAGAAAGTGTGTGTAAGGCTTGCCATAAATAAGACGCGTGGTTACTTATCAAGTGAAACTTCAATACGCCGGTAAAATGACATGTAGGCCATACGATCACAAACGCTTAAGTTTCTGGATGTTTGCCACGGATGGATTGACTGAAGAAAAACATCTGCGCTTCGTACGATTCAAGTTGCCCTCAAACGTTGCCAAAAAATGGCAATGAGCAAGTGATATCAAGGTAGTTGACCGTTGGCATCCGCCTACTTGAATGAAGACTATGCATCCAGCGTTTTTAGTGTCTTTCAATCATCTTTGTGTGAAGCTATCTATTGCCGTCCGCTATTTAATTAAGAAAAAAAAATATTTTGTTCTTAACTACTTTTTTTTTGTAGTTACTGACGAGTTTTAGTTTATCAATAAAAATTGAAAACAAAATTTAAAAAAAATGTATCCAAATACCTGTGTTTTTTCATGGTTTCCACAAATTTTTAACAATAATTACTTACGTACCTACATATGGGGATCATTTGTTATTCTTCAATAGTATGAGGCGTAATAATTCAATATTACCAGAACTATTCATAACAAACTACTTAGATAATTATTATTAATGAATTAAGTGCCTACGGAAGTTAATAGTGAAGTGTACATATTTCATCATCGATAGTACGGATTTCCGCAAACTAGTTTTCGAATAATATTTCGATAAATTAATTCCGGGAATAGTTTATGATTTAAAGAGAGTCAGTCTTATTTTAATTACTTTGGTTCATATCCAAGAACTCCTTAATTAAACTGTTCTATTTCTGTAGTTGGACTTTGACCGACATATTACTCTCCTTATTCTTAATGCCTATTAAATTAACTTCATATACCATTTTGTAGTCTTTGTATAAAAGATTTAGTGGCAAACTTTGGCAAAAAGCAATAATTTTTAAAGCAACTTTCCATGCAATAGATCTGTGAAACTCATCGTTTTTTACACAGAATCCGCTCAAGTCGTAAGTTATGCCAGCATTAACACTGTGAATACCTGAGCTATCCATTCTGATATTGACCTTATTCAGCATAAGACAGACAAGGAAATTGCACGGAAGAGAGCGGTGTAGCGCCGGTGGCGCCTACACCGAACAATACTTTTAAATTAATGTTTCTGTTTTTTGCTTCTTTTGTGTTCCTATTTATGCCAAGTCAAGCACTGGCCCAGTAGTCTGAATTCAGCAATGACCACAAATTTTCCAATATTTTTAGTGACAAATGTAAAGCTAAAAAAAGTAAAAAAAAAACAGTTGAATTAAGGACATCTATTTTTCTTAAGTCGATTAAAAAGAAAACCGGTTGTTAAACAAAAGAGAAAAAGAAACTGAATTGTTTCATGTTTAACTATTTTTAGACAATTTGTCATTAAACTAACCGACAACAGACAGCAGTCGGTGGATACCTTAATACTTTTATTTGTGAGAAATGCCCTCACACTGTTTTGTCTTTATAAAGAACACAATGGAAGCTTGAGTGATCGACTATAATATTTCTTAATCGTGAACTGTCACGGTCAATGCCTGAGGAGCCAAATGTATGTCAATAACACTTATTAACTTTCACCGAAAGGGTGGAGTTTTCTTGCTGGATGATAACTGGGATACTGGGCGTCTTAATGTTTTCCTTATGCAGTTGCCAAATTGATATACAAACAAATACGAGTATTGTGGTAATACGCAGCCTACGTTTGCGGTTTGACAATGTTCATACTGAATACAGAATTTCCTGAATTTTTTTTACTGGTCACTTAACTGTCTGTTCTACTTCTAGATGTACTATTTATATTTGTCCACAGCAATGGTTACTAACACTAGTTAATCTTTAACAAAGTGGCTATATTTGGGAAGCATAAAATGGAAAAGGCAACTCACCGGACGCCAAAGCTCCGTGGAGTGCCTTCTCCTTATCTTCCATCATAGCATGCGCGGTACTGCTTCCAGGTGCCATCACGATTCTTCTCAGGGACTGTTTTCTTACTAGCGCGACTATATGCTTAGTACGCTGCGATGCTTTCCTGCGACGCGTGCGCACTCTATGGAAGCCTGAAGGCGACTGGCCGGCGACGCCGACGGTTATCACAGAACGACCCTTATCAACTCCGCGGCAATGATTGCCGACCAACCAAATAACAGCGGAGTAGATTTTGCAGTATATCAGCCAAAAAAATATATACCAGTCGCCCCGGATACTCAACAACGCCATTAAAAGCGATCTGAAACAAGGGAATTAAAGGTTAGTCTGCCATTTCATAAAAACATGTAAACAACAATAACAACATATGACGTAGGCATCGCATAAGCATCAAGCAGTTAAGCAAAGGTGTAACAGTATTTAAACATAACCTTACTTTCTTCATAGAATTTATAATGTTATAGTAATAACAATGACGTTTATAATGTTATATTAATTCGTGTTTGTAGACTTTTTTACTTGTCTTACTTTTAATTCATTTTGAATTTATATTGCTTATTTTTCCATAGAAATAGTAACTGTAATTCTGTTATGACTTCGATCATATACGTTTATTCGGAGATGTAAACAACCGGCCGCATTTATTAGTTAATTTGTAATTAAAATTTTCTCATGATTGTTTACAAAATACTTGACACAATTCTAAATAAAGATATATAAAGAAAATATTAACTTTAATCTATTTTGAATTTTAGAGTCTAATATGCTGTTTACTAAAACAAGATTCCAATCAAGAAAAATGATACTGAAGAAGTATAGGCAAATATTTGGAGACAAGTTTTGGTGGCCATTCAAAGGTTAGTAAGTAGAAACAATTTTAATACACATTTTGTCAGTCGCATTCTATGATATTCAATGGAAGAGGATAAGGTGCTATTTATAGATGGATACCACACGGCACTGGACATTGTTTTTTTTAGTTATGCTAATTTTATTTAAAAAACTATCATTTGATATTTTCTTGTAGCATCTTATCTAACTAGGATACGTAATTTAACTATTTTTAACAAAACCTTAGTTTTGAAATCATCTAAGAATTATCCGTCACTTTTACTTTTTGTACATAATTTAACTATTTAAAAAACATAATAAAATTATTCTTCATTATAAACTTACTATACTAATTGCGGAAGAAACCATGATGGGTCGTTAGGTTACATGAGCAGGATATTCCTTGTTTACAATATCAGTCATTCATAGATATGATTAGTAATTAATTGTTTTATTATGCTCATATATGTTTTGTTCTGTTCTTACATTAGATTACATCGATGAGCAATAACTGAACGAAATTGCAAAATGCAATTTTCTTCAGTTCTTGTTCAGTTCAATTTCATACTGAAAATATTGAATTAATTCGTGTTCGTTAGAATTTTAAAAAATATCTTGAAAAAAGATAGAAGATTTAATATTATTTAATCAACTAATTTCAAAAGGGCTCTTGATAAATCTTGACCTAGATAGATATTAGGCTTACTGCATTGCCTATCGTTATAATTTGAAATAATAATAAAGATCAATCACCGATTAATAATCGCTAACATGAATTATGGTTGTATCAAGAGATATTTAAATCGAATAAAATTAAGTAGTGCAACAAGTTTAGGCACCGCAATTAAACATGTTTTCGTAAAGGGTAATGACTCAAGATAGCCAACCAATTGTACAAACAATTGCAAGCACATCCGAACTTTTCAATAATATAGTCCCCTACGATGACATAGTGAAATTTATTAAGGATAATATTAAAAGTTGTTAAAAGAACCGTGATCCGTGGTGTGGATTTAGACCTCCTACGCTGTTTTAGACACTTGTAGACCTAAAGATGCCTGAAAAGCCTGAGCTTACTAAACAAATTTTCAATTCTTTTCCAATTTTTTAACTCTAAAAATCGTTAAATCTCGAATTGAGAGCTTTAAATATAGGAACATAAAATAACTAAAAGATTTCATAAATCGTGACAAAATTATTTATCACTGAATGATCGATGTGTACTAGTCCCTAAAAAATTAGTCAGATAATTTCATTCGCATCAGTCACATTCACATCAAAACAGTTATTGTTAAGTAGGATGTTGTAGTAGGTACCTATCTATTCACGTGGATGGAAAATTCTAAGTAGGTATATTACTTTGCATCGATAACAGAACTTATCTATACAAACAAAATTGAAGTACCTATTTGTAATTTCGAGATCATTAACTTTTTCTAAGGCCATAATAGTTAAAATACTTAAGTATTAACAAATAACAAAACGTCAGACAAAATATTATTTAATTTTGAAGGAGCTTTCACAAAAAGGTACTAGAAGGTAAAGTGTAAAGGGACACACGAGAACGAACACAAAAACGGAATATCTAATAATAGATAAAGGTGAAATGATACACCGCAGTTATTTATAGTAGCTACTTTTATGACAAGTATAATGTTACAAAAACAAGTATCTAGCCACCTTCATGGTCAGCTGGAATTCCAAGAATTAATAAAGAGCGTAAATAATTTTATGGTCTTTATTACTCGCTTGATGGACTGATAGTTGTTAAAGGAGAAAGGTCCTCTAGTGGCGACCACATTTAGTCAAAAGGGGCACAGGTCGCTCCCCTGACCAGGTGGATTGATGACCTGAAGAAGACAGCAGGAAATCGTTGGATTCAGAAGGCAAAGGACCGTATGAAGTGGCGCCATTTAGGGGAGGCCTATGTCAAGCAGTGGACCTCAAAAGGCAGATGAGTGGATGGCATAAAATAAATATAACTATCCAATTACAATAACAAAATTGGATACCAATAGAAGATTATAATGGCAGATATGTAGTGGTAATACTAAAACAACAGGGCAGGTTACTAAATAATACTAACATTTAATAAATTACACAACATAAAACTTAAATACAGGAGACAAACAAGTAAATTATGAGTCAGCGAACCAAAGGGAATTATTTTTGCAGAGATTAGGGAAAATGAAATTAACGTTACAACTACTGTTGTCCCGGGAACGTCATTGCGTGCAAAAATACGATAGTTGAATTTATTTTTATCTGTAACTAAGTAAATTCTGCAACTTCTGTTAAGACAGATGAAAATTGAAAATATACCAAATCGTATTAATATAAGTTGGTTTCGTTCTTTTTTGCTAAATTATTTTCGAATGTACTTAGTTAAGTAGATTAACTGCTACCGTTTCAAAAGTTATTTGTTTATTTTTTTACATATCTTGCGTATTAAAATCCATGATACCTCCATATCTTTTAAAGATTTACTCCTTTTGGATGCCGTATACTTTTTCTGGTATTACATTTATTTTTATTATATGGAAGTAAAAATTATGGAGAAGTGAGTCCATCTGAAATATGATCAATGTCGACCATGGACTTAAAAATTTACTCCTTTTGGATGCCGTATCTTTTCTGGTATTTTATTTATTTTTATTTTATGGAAGTAAAAATTATGGAGAAGTGAGTACATCTGAAATATGATCAATGTCGACCATGGACAATGCCCTATCAATTTTAATAATTTTATGCATCTTTCGCGTGATATAAACAGCAAACTAAATAATTACCTTTAGCCTAATTTATCTGTTCGCGTCACCTGTTGTTCTTTTACCCTAGTACCTATAGTTTGGTTTATCTTGATATTTTGAGCTGGTGTTGTCTATTCCTCTTATTTGTTAGGTATGTGGTAGATGCATAAAGCCGGCTGCAACCGATAACCTCGTGACACGAGATGGGAGTATCTTAACACAGCTTTCTATCAATCATTATGACGACGTAAAAGTTGCAAGAACCGGTAAGGACTGTAATCGGAACAACTTTTCAGATTTTGGTTTCGTAACCAATTGGTGTGGGTCTAATTAAGAATTTCTCGAACGTACAGAATGAACCACGTTGCAGTGATATTTATATATGAACACAAATATTATGCGTGTGAAGACTGAAGACTGAGTGAAACAGAGCATGAAGTTGAGCGTCGCAAGGTTGACGAGTTGAATATCAAAACATTCTTTATACATTATGTTTACATGTTTTTGAAAGGTCCTTAGCTCGTGCATTTATTCTTGTCTAATCAGTATATCTGATTACATATACGTTAACTTCCTGCAAATAACCATAATTGGTTGCATGTGAAGATTAATTCTACTTCATTTATTATCATGTTTGTTATGACACGCACTTACCATGTTGACGGCTGTTTCATTGTTACTGTTGCACCTTGCCTAATTCAGTCGCAAGCATTAGTTAAGTTTATTAATAAAAGCTATAGACAAAGCATTCACATTGTTAGTAAGCAAAGGTAGTAAACAGACTCACCTGCCACGGTGACTAAATCCTTCCTTCGCAGTAGTGGTCAGAGGATGTGTGTCTTATAAAATGCACTAAATCGTGGCGCATAGCAGTGCGCCCGTGGATAGCGATGAACGTTTCAATACACATTCGCAATAAGTCCCAGGAGACGTGAGGAGCTAACTTGTCAACCAAAACTCTCCCCCAACATCTCACGGGGAATACAACACAGTAGTTATACAGCTTCGTGGAGTCTCTGTCGCGCGCAGTACAAATGACGTTATGGAAATAAACCACACGTCCCTATTTCACACCGGACCTTATTTTGCTCATTTTAAATTCAAATCGATACAGCGTCAGTCGGCTGTTATTTACACTTGTGTTGTTCACGCGACACGACTGAGTGGTGCAAGTGATAACGTGGACTGTTGGTTATTTAAGTGTCGACTGAGTTAACTCGGATCTGGGCGAAAGCGATAGGTTGGTAGAGAGCGGACACTCGGGCCGTCAACACAACGCACAGACTGGCTTCGTATGACATCGATTCTCGCTCGGCCACCTTCGGCCGCCGGGGACCGCGTGGTGGGAGTGTTTTGGCATCCTGTTCGAGCTACATAACAACAACATTTAGCTATAGGTTCGTATGGGTATGAGTATACGATACTCGGCACTCGACGTACACAAAAAGCAACAAGGATATCTTTCGGTTCATAAATAATTCCACATGGCTCTTGTAGCCTCTTACACAGAATGGAAAACATAATAACAATGCTTTGCCAGAAAGTTTAGCACATAACCGTGTGAACAAAGCATTATAAATGTAAATAATTAAATCTTTAAACGTGTTTTCCTACCTATATTGTAGAAGATATGAGATCTTCTATACGTTAAAAAATATGTAACAAATCAATCAACAACTTAACAAATCAAACAACAACAACTAACAAATCAAACAACAAACAACTAAAGCAGAGTAAACATCTTTTGGCTGTTAAAGTTCTCATTTTTGATTAATTAATTAACATGATAACTTGTTCAAGAACTAACTAATTAAAGAATTAACAATCGTTTTTGCGTCTACGTCGGCACAATTGGCCGCACAAACAGTTTTGCAAGTTCTGCAACATTAGCAGTTTGAAGTAGAGTTGAAGACCCTGACCAACTTGAAAGATTCTTAAATAAAATTATTCGGCCCCAATTCCACGTGGCAGCAGATGCCAACCGTCAATCATCGTTAACATACTCATTCAAACAATGCTTGAAATCTAAGATGTTCCCATATGTTTTAAAGTTACAGACGCTATATCTGCCATTCGAATATATTAATTTACTGTCCTATTTTTAGATTGTGCCAAAATAGTAAGGATACAGTGCACCGCCATGGTCTATAAACTACTGCGAAACTTCTGAGCTGGATCATTCTCCCGATCCAGTGAAAAGAACGTCCAAGGCAGTTACAGCTTTGTTTTGTAAAGTTTTTATTTGAACCACTGGTGAATGCAGAATTTTTGGTTGGTAAGGGTTTGACCAGCCGAAAGTAGGCTTTTGAAAAAAATTGATACTGAAAAATATAAGATTTTCCAACACTTTAGATTAAGAGTGGGCGTTTTTTCATAATTTTTGCCGTTTCTTGTATATGTATTTAGATTGTCAATGCAAAGAGGGGACTCAAACTTAACCTCTACCCTCTATACCCCCTCCCCCCTTGGATCAGCCAATAATCCAGCCCGAAAAACCAAAATAAGAAGACTTTAAAATAGTTCTTAATTATACTTCTGCAATAATACACAGAAGTTTTGATACTCGTGATCCAATCCACGACATTTAATTTATAAACCTATTTTATTAATAAATGACTCTTTGAGATTATAAAAATCAATGCATTATTAATTAATCTAAAAATAAATGCACCTATGAAACGAAAATATATATCAGGTTTAGTGTTGAATTTGGCTATACTTTTTAGCATTTGGCCTTCATTAATGAGAAAAAATCCGTGTCGATTGATTTGTCAATTGATTGATTATGAAAATTGTGATATAATACAGAAGAATCAGAAAAAGCTTTACATACGGCAAAGACACGAAAATGTAACGTGATTATCTACCTATATTAATTCGTATACCTTTTAATGAGAAGTGCAAGGTGACGCAAAATAATTGGCGATGACAATGTAACATTAGATCGTCAGTTCGATGATGCAGTGAAACACCTTGACTGTCTAAAGACATATAGAAACAATTAAAATGATTGACGTAGATGGAAATTACTTTCCTGTAGCAAAGGTGTCATACGGTCATTTCCATGAAATGTTTACCACTGACCTTTAGGTACAGCCTCGTTTCTCCAAACAGGCTTATTTAGGGTTAACGACGTCAATCTGGAAAAAAGTGGTGCGATGTCTTCACAATAATTAAAGCCCTGTTGGTATCACCAGATACTATGTGTCAGATACTGACTGTAGTAGACAAAGTAATATTTCCTATACTACTTATGTGTGATCAACGTATTTAAATTCAACATTTGGACATCGCAGACACGGACCGTACCTGTCTTTAATATTTTGTAGAAATCTGTTATTTTCTCTGATTGGCCTAATAGTCTGACATGTTTTTTTTTTAATTCCTTACCTTATTGTCGATTTTAATTAATACAATTTTATCTTACTTATATTGATTATGAACATGCATCAAAATTTTGACTTAAGTAAGGCACTTAAATACATGAATTTCTAAAAAAATATCTTATTTATTAATATTATCATTGTAATTTCTTTTCCCTATTATATTATTGTACTTTCTATAAATCTATTCGTAGAAAGAGTTTTTTTCCTGGAATGATAAATGGTCGTAAAATTTCTAAATCATCAAGTAATGCCAAAAGTGGACGTTACTCAACACAGTTCAACGAATGGACATCTGTGATCGACACACTTGGCAATTGGTCTGACTGACAGAGCCAACGAAAACTAAGGCTAGACTAATAGGTAAGAACACGTTAAAGGAACGTGTACCATGTACGTAGTTTTGGTAATAAAACATTCATAAGGGAAATCCCAGTGTGCAAATTTTAATGAAATTAAATAGAAAATTATTTGGACTCATGGGTTGTTGTCGCGTGATCAAAGATTATGATGAAAACTTAGATAATTTCTTATTATTATAGGTAAGAGGACGACATAATCCTAGGTCCATGGTGTTCAAAAAGCTAATAACACAACAAAAAAAGCTTCCATTTGCGTATGCCATTGACTCGGGCAATCGAATATTGTACACCTGCCGCAAGTTTTCCAGCCACCGGTTTCTAGAGGTTGACTGGTGGAGAATGCCATCAGGCATTAAGTCTGCCCTATTGTAACTATTATAAGAGGTGCAATAAATAAATA
>DWPV01001548.1:0-20270 GCA_018251915.1 Urbanus proteus proteus
GGAGTTTAAATTTCCGTTCTTGGTCTGGGTGTGTGTCCTGGTCTTGTGTGTTGTCCATGGCACCCACGACAAAAGAAATCCTAGTGTGGGGCTGAGTGTGAAGCGTTATTTATTCATTTATTTATAACCCTCCCCAGTGTGTCGTGGGTGCCATGGACAACACACAAGACAAGGACACACACCCAGACCAAGAACGGAAATTTTACCTCATTATTCAAATTTCCGCCTCGCTAGGAATCGAACCCTCGGATTAGCGCTCCGGTGTACCATTGCGTCATCCGGGTCGTCAATATGTGTGTTCATATCCAGCAGTAGCCACTTACCTTCAGATAGACTGCATGCTAGTTCGCAATTTCAATTTTATAAAACAAACTGTAATAACTAGCTGAGGAAAATTCCGTTGGACGTTAAAATTGCTACATTGTATACTATGCAGATTCCAGGTTAGTAATGTGTTTGCAATTTGCAATTTAGGGCCGTACCTCAACTGGGGTTATATGTTTGCAGATTTTGTGGAATGTGTTGCTACATACATTTGTACTCGTGGATTCTTGATACTGTTATTTTTGATGCTTAAAGCTTTGTTGGGATTGGGATAGACAAAAAGGCACAGAAACATAATTATATCGTGTAGGATTTTAAACTTATATTATCGCGGAATGGATACATTATAATGTGTAATAATTATATCGTATTAAACTCAGTACAAGTATTTTTCTGTTAAAGGGTGAAACTCTACTTGGCTTAGTATTTTTTCATTTAAATTTTTGTGGTTCCGTATTCATTTAACATATAAAAATATTTTAAAAGAAAATATAATTCATTTAAGTACCCATCTCAAAGAGTATGTTGGGAACTTAACAAAAATATATAAAATATCATGGTATCGGTGATTTTAAAATTTATCAAGGCAACCAGTTAAAATCCATACATGTCCATCCGTACATGACTTTTATAGTAATAATATGATACATACACTTTACGTAAAGTCAAAAAGTATAAAAGGTCCTTAACATTGACTGACACTATTAACGTCGGTGAAGTAAACTTAAGTACGTACGCACAAAAGTCAAAATGCGTAAACTGAAGCGGCCCGCATAAAATGCACACTTCATTCTCTGCCTTTTGGGTATTTTTTAGGAGTTTTAGATATTATTTAACTGTCGCCAGATCATAATCTCGGTTATAAACTTTGCAAGTCATCGTAACTCACTGTTTAAGACAGCCTTATCTTCCCTTCCCTCATCTTTTGACAGCGTCGTAAAAATTTGGCAAAATTTAATTGTTTCTTTCTTAACTGTTATTTTATTCATGGATATAATTGAACCGATGTTTTTTTTTTCATAACGTTTGGGCTCTTACTTATGAATCCCATGAAAACTATTCTGGTAAATATCTATTTATTTATTAGCCGTAGTAAAAGACAATGCAGCTGCTTAAAAACTAACAACCAAATAACTATATAATCAGTGATCGTATTTTATGACTACATCATTTTTAACTTAGTAGTTTAACGAGTATATAACTACTAAAAGTTTAAATATCGGTTAAATGTATTATTCAGTAGTACTTTCATATAAACAAACATACAAGGACTTATAGTTGGTACTAAACATATGTATTTTTGAAAATAATAGTTACTAATAATAATTTTACTTTTAAATTCATACTTAAGTTAGCAAAGCAAACACATAATGTACCTACAACTTCAGACTGCATCTTTTATTATTAGCAAAGAAAGAAAGATCTCCATCTTACAGATATAAGCCATTGTCATAACTCTGAAGACTGAACGTTATCTGTGGGTCGTGATTACGGCCTTACCTCTCGCGTCCTTATCAAACAACCTAATATTTTATTCCTAGTGATGTGCTAGCATGAGCAGTTATCGATAGTTAAATTTGGTTGTGAAATTTTCTATAGTTTTTTAATCGATTACATAATTTACTAAAGGTAGTATAGTAAGGTAGTAAGTATTTTAGATAACTTTTTCTCTGTTTTATGGAATTAATTTATCGTGTATTTCTTTTCTTTGATAGCATTATATGAAATAAAGTTGGCATTATATTCTTCGAATATTTTATTTAATGTGTATAAAAAACTGCAAAATTTTACTATATTACTATTATTAATTTCATAATACCCATATACTTAATATAGAATAATACTTCTATACCATTCAAACTCAAAGAGTTAAGGTATTATTACAGATTCTTGTAATCTTGCCGCACCTTGATGGAAACTTGATAATTAATTTTCTATTTGTAACTTAAAATAAATTGTAGCTTTACTTGTAACTGATAATTTCTTAGAACTTATTACTAAACTATGTTTGTTTTCATTTTGGTTCCAAAATATTGAATCGCTTCTAATATTTTACTAGTAAAATAGTCCTCTCATAAATTCCGTCATACCAGAATCCAACGGAATTTATGAAGCTTACGTTCTATTTTCAAATGGGTAGAAATTAAAAATGGAAGCTGTATTTCGCGCCATTTTCATTAGAAAGTGTCACAGAGTACACAGTTGACAAGTGGTCGGTGATGTTAAATGACGGGCCTAATTAAAACCCTCTATTAAAAGTAACGAAAATGGCTGAAAAAATAATCTCCGACGAATCTCCGTGTTTGAATTTGGACGGCGTTTTAATGAAAAATAAATATTATGGTCCCAAACCGATATTTATTGTAAAAGCTTTTTATATTGTACTGTTCAGATTGAAAATCAGGCCCTCAAGTTTATAAAGTAAAGAATTTATGAGGTTTTTATAGCGATTGAAGAGTTTTTGCGGCGAAATGAAACATAAAAAAATAATGTTTACGATGAAGCTATTTTGTTTAGACTCACAACAAATTCAAAAAATACACCTATAAAATCCCGAATAAACGTTGCAAGCGTGTAAAAATATTAAAATCTTTCCAAAGCTGGAATAGTTTGGAACAGAAAAAGACGCGTAAAAGTTAATTGCTTACTCAGAGCCTGAAGTGAATCCACGAAAAAACAAATTTAAACCAACGGCCATCGACATGGTTTACAGAACGTGCCCACACTTGAATATTCAAATTGGCTCTAGACAAAGGCTCTCCCCACCCCCTGGTAGGGTTGCCAGATCGTCAAACCTAATAACCGGACAGACCAGTTTGACCGGATATTTGTTTAAAAAGGCCGGATACTAGTGTTGCTAACTCCAAAGGATAATTGTCAAGAAACTACTCAAAAAAAGTCCGTCTAGCTAATTTATATTTTTCATCAACCAAACTCAAACTTAGAACTTAAACTTACTTGCTGTGGAAAATTATGGATTAAAACTATTAAAATCTTGCCTCAAAGGCAAGGCACTCTTTCCTTTTTTTTTTTTTTTTTGTTGACGAGGGGAAAACCTTCAAAAGGTACCCGACGCCGTGGGAGCGACGCCGGGTTATGTGGGATTCTTACCGCACTAAAACCCCCCCGATGGCCGCCTCAGCGCTATTAGGAGAACTCCAGGTACTCCAAAGGGGCCTTCCACTGGAGTAAGGCACTCTTTCCTAGACATGCATTAAAAAACTTATGTCCGGCTTTATCCAGACGCTTGGCAACCCTACCTGGTCAGACCCAGACCCCCAAACCCCCGAACCCCTTAGCCGAAGGAAGCCCAACAATAGAGAGGAGAAAAAAGTTAAGTTCCGGTGTCACTCGCACGCAACGACTTATATCAGAGGAATATCCACCCTATGTTAATGATGTAGGAATTATTTTTATTCCGGTGTATGGACAACGTACATGACAAGTATTTGTTTGTATCAGGTGCTTATAGGGTTGGCAGTTTTAAAACCTATTATTATTGGAAATTTAAAAGGCGGCAGAATAACCAGGCAGGTACTACCGTCACAACTATTTCTAGAGCTAAAGCAGTTCATGCGTTTCATTGTAGATGCCAGCCGGTTTTAAACAAGAGGCGACCTTTTAAGACCCGCTTGGCGGAGCGGTCACCATACCGGTCTTACACGCAATGAGTTCCAGGTTCGATTCTCGGTCAGAATGATTAGTCTAGATTTGTATGTATTCTGGGTGTTTGTATATTTGTCTATGTGCATCCACGGCACTCTCGACATAGGAGAAATCTTAAATCTTAGTCCTTTTAAAGGGCAATGTATCTATAATCAACTACAGGCAGAACCTCGGTTCTATGTAGACCTGGTTACAGAAGTACATGGGCGGCAGTGACCACTTACTATCAGTTTTATTGCATGCATTTGCTACAATCGCTTAAAAAGCAATTGCTTCTGACAACAACATACCAATTTTAGTTTTTTGGTACAGCCCTGGGATATCACGTTACTTGTATAAGACGCAGGTGCAAAAAGGCTGCGTGGGCCAAACGAATCGACGGCATGACAGCTCCTGCCTAAACAATCTATCCTTCCATTAATAGCCTCCCGTTTTTTGTATACCGAGAGAGATTGGAATAAACAACGATTTCTGAAGGGATATGTGTATCGAAGTCTATCAGGAAAAGTGTGGGTTAGCTTCTGTTATTTGCGTTTAAAATTATGATAGCTAGAAATTTCTGCTCAATATAATTTTGAATTTTGTCGCGTGAGGCTGTTCTATCAGTGTGGACAGCTTTAAGGCTAACTTTTTTTCCTATTATTGACTCTTTATTTCGTATTTTTTTTATTTAACTACGTTTTATGAAGGCAAAAGTACGCCTCTCTTGATCTAATACGTATTAACAGACCGTTGTCTACATAGTATTACATTCATTTCTTATTGATTTATTTTACTTTTTCTTGATACATTGATAGATATATATGTATTACTTCTAATTAACAGTCCGGTCGAAATAAAGCTTTCCGTATTTTGGCATTCAGTGGCAAATGGAAAAGTTTGATTCCAAATTTTAACCTAAAAGTCCATAGCTTGAATTGGAACTAAATTAATCACTCCTTGCAAATTGTCCTCTGGAGAACCGACTAGGGTATTGAACTTTGGACATTTCAGTTAACTATTGAACACATAATAAGGTCAACACACAGAGACACTTATAGGAGGCATTCTGAGTTAGTCCTCAGGGATTAAGCCATCAATGGTTGATGTCAAGTCTCCAATTCAGACTAGCTGATCCCCGCGGATTCACCCGCGTTTAAAAGGAATACATATTTAAAAATAAATGAAATCTCGCTCTTCCGCAGGGGGGTCCGCGAGCGCGTGGAGCGCGCGCTAATGCTTTTGTCAAAAATTTATGTAGCCTATGTTACGCATTAGACCTTCAGCTATCTTCCAGTGAAAGTGCCGTTAAAATCAGTCCAGCCGTTTATTACCTCAGCCAAACATACAGACAGACAAAAAAAATAATTGAATTTTTATTTATTTATCGTATTTATGATTTGTAGATGTTTATGGTTGATAGTGAGTTTTGGTTACTGTCATGTGTATTTAAAGATGGTAGAATACCTCGTAGGGCGGCACCATCGCCACACCTGTTTCTGCTTAATAATAGACATGTTAAGCACTACTGCGTTCCAGTTTCAAACGTCTGGCAAAGGTGGCAGACTTAGCCGAGGCGGCCGTCAGGCAGTCCTCATGGGTAGCAACGCAACCCTGGCCGATCTCAAGAAAAACTGCCGATAGCTGGTAACCCAATCTTATCTGAGACCACAGATGGCAAATGGCCACTTACGGTCTCGTGGATTGCGCACTCAATTGCTAATTCCTTGTTATAATAAAACTAGATGATCCCCGCGGTTTCACCAGCGTTTGAAAAGTAAATCGATAAACATGTCGCGAGATTGACACGGTGATAAAACAAAATAAATGTATCCCACGGGAACCGCACATAGCCTATATGTTATTCCAGAATATTGTCTATGTCTGCACCAAATTTCATCCAGATCCATTCAGCCGTTCTTACGTTATAGAGTAACAAACATCCATCCATCCATCCTCACAAACTTTCAGCTTTATAATATTAGTAAGAAGTAATATGTGAAATGCATGCTCGTTCCCTACTTCTATGCAATAATAAAAAAATGAGCATCCACCTAGTAAATTCATATGAAGTTCGCCGTTTATTATTCTTTATATCTTTTTCAACGAAAGGATTGTAGAGTGTTTGTAGAGAAAATGGAAAAATGTGCAACACGGAAATAATGGAGTTTTTCTCATGCATTGTAGTTAAATTAGAGCAATGTTTTGTTTTGTGAAGCTTTTATACGTTTAAAATTACTTACGTATATTTTTATGCAATAAAATAAGCAAAGTATGCAGGCTATGCGAGATTATTAGAAAAAGAACGTGGCGTATAAAAATTCTTTTGCTTTACACTATTCGATGTGCTTTGTAGTCGTGAGGAAGTAATAAATTATCATGTAATGTCTCATAATGAATAAGGAATTTCTTACAATATACGACACGACATGATTTTCGGGCGTCAAGATCGCAGACGATAAGTGAAGATCGATGAAACCTGAGTCGTATATGAGGTTTTTTAAAGTATATAAAGTAGAATTTATGTGTACTTACTCGGCTAATACCATGAACTATGACCTGAAAACCTTTTGGAACGGCGATATAACCTTTGCTCTCTACATTTTCATTTCGGCACAAAATTAATACATAGGTAATTTCGCGATAGGCATATTATAATAACTGATTACAATAAATAATTAGCGAGTCACCCAACACGCTAAAAGCTAATGAGTCATTAGGCATACGCATAATCAATTATCAGATTCCGATTTTGCCTCTTAATTCTGTATTCAAATTACATTTCGTATTCAAATTGCCTTTTCTGGGGCTATGGGTGGTTGTTTTGGAGGACTTGTTCCAAATTAATATACTTATCTTCTTTACATTAATGTTGTCGATTTTTCTACGGTCACCCATCTCTCAAGTCTGATTTGGTGCCATGACACAAAATTATATACCATAAGTGTCATGGATAAGATATTTTGTAGGTAACACGGCCCGACCCAAAACCAAACTATAAATAAATCATTTGTTAATCTAACTAGCCTGGGCTTATTTGGGACACCACGTTTAACGACTGTAGATGATGGACAGAAGACGGTCCATAGTTTTATCTGGGGTCGTCTACATACAGGTTCCTGTCGCTGAAGACAAGGTCGGAACGTCTCGTTTAAATGTCTTTTCGTATCACACCCTTCGAACAAGAACACAACAATACTTACATGTTTGTGTAAGTTAGTTAGTGTGTATATTCTGAAGATTCTTTTTCATCAAAACATTGTTTTCGAAGTTACTTCGGTATAAATTAATATATGACAACTAGTGTAGTGTGAAATGTGTGTGTAGTGTTTTCGGATTTGGCCAAAAATAGACATTCGGTCGGACACTAATGTTAACACCCATTTGGGTCTATTGGTAAGTGATTAACCTAGTTTAGTAAAACATTATCAGAAGTAAATTACAAGAAAATGCTTTCTTGTATCGGTTTGTTTGCTTTTGTATTTTGACAAATAGTTCTTATGTCATTAAAGACCATATCGACAAAGTTATTAAATATACTACTAATGGAAGTCATTCACCCATCGCTCCTTTAAGGTCATACTGGTTATTTTTGTCACTAATAACATAGGAAGACGCTGGGTCTATAATCTAGATTTTTCACCTCAGTCGCCTCTTACCTGTTTTAACCTGTGTTAAAAAAGTAAAATAAAGTATACGAATTTTGATGAAATATAGCATATAGCACTAAGTAAAGTTGTATCTTTAAATTGGTGAATTTTTAAAATCGGTCGAATAGTTTTGGAGCCTATTCATTTCAAATAAACAAACAATTAAAATTTTCCTCTTTATAATATTAGTATAGTATAGAACTATAGATGAACTATAGCTAAATAAGATATTTGAACTAGATCTAAAATCGTTAAAAAATATTTATGTATCTTAAAAACATTGGATGACTGTAAAAGTATTACTAGACTTATGTATAAATATAAATTTGTATTGCGAGATACTCGTGTTCAGCAAATTATGGCAAAGCTATGGATAATAATAATGATGCACTGTTTGATCTCCTATTTGAAGATTTCGCGAATACATGAAAGCCTTCAGCCCTTTGAGTTAAACGTTCCGTGCTATTTTCAATTTGTACGATAATTATAATTTGAAATCCTATCTCTCGTTTCGGGAAAGGGAGTTTATTTTTCCGCGAGTAATTTGAATTTGCTTTCGGTCTTATGCTTAAAGGAATAAAAGCTATTATGCTGGAATTTAAAATGTGCGTAGGTGCATTTTTACTTGAACTGAAGACATCAAAAATGTTAACGTTGTACTTTTTAAGGAAATTTGTTTATCTGTGTTATTGTAATAAGTCGTATTATACAATTGCAATGTTAACAAAAAAATAAAGCTTATTTTATTCTTTTTTTATGTTCGATTTTGATAGATCTTTCGTTTGTGGCCTGTCACAAAAATTAAGGTTCTCGCGTCAATAACTACATTTCTGCGCGTGAATTGCTAGTGTTGTCTTAAAAGTAGTTGTTTTAGCTTACATAATAAACTACATAATTAGCTTAAGGTAGAAGAAATCCCCCGAAAAAGGATTACAAACGCCGAATGTAATTAGGCCTTCATTCAAAGATTAACGTCATAAACAGACGAGCACATACATTAAACATTCCTCGATTTCCTTAAAATAGCACTGAGGTTGATATTTGCATATTTCGGTCGTAAAAAAGACCCGGCCTCTAAATGGAGATTTACTACGCGTTAGTAAATTACAGGATTAAAGGGAAGATAAGTCGTAATGTTCTCTAATTTACTTTGTCAATGGCGCTATCAATCAAGCTTTGGGCTGGTAGTCAGTGTCTACCAGGCCTGCGTAGTTTTAAACATGTTTACGTAATTGAGGCTATCTCAATTGTGTAGATCTTTTAAGCATCATCAGATGCTGTTGAAAGTTGGATGAGTTTGTGCTTGTTATAGTTCTTACCAGTGGTTAAACCTTGTTTACCGATTTTTTAATATTTTGTACCTTACATTAAAGTATAGGAACAAAGGCGGAATGCAATAACCTTCCTTGCCAGCCAACCTTCGATTCACAAACCGTAGTCCCTTATTCTCATCCTCTTGTAGTAAGTAAATAGAATCCGTAGTGGCCAGAGATTTAAATCATAGATGCGCCCTGCGCATTATGTGCGTGACGTAAGCAGTTTTCACAAGAAATAATCGTATCTTGATAGTTAGAGTTATCTCGTACTTAATTGTAATAGTTCGTTCTCTGTCACACGGACGCGTGCCAAACGCCATTTTAAATGAGTTGTTTTGGAATAATATTGTGTATTATGAAGTAATTTCATAATTCAGTATTAACGCATGAAATGTATTTCCTTGACGTGACAAAAATGCAATATTTCAATAAGTTACTTCATAAATTAGTTAAAGTCCTTCAGAAACTTATGTCAATGACCATCTCTTGTAACGTCTTTTTAATTGCTCGTTCCTCTTAGATGTCGGAGTTAAAAGATTTAAAGACTCGTCACAGAGACACTTGTGCGTTCTCAAGTCGTAGTGCCGGAGACAATGGCACACGTTTGTAGAAATGGTGCAAAATTACTTGGAAAACATTTAAATTATATTTATTTGCTTTTGTATAACATTTAATAATAATCAAAATCAAAAATTGAGTACTATTTTTTACGATAACGTATTAAATTAAAATAAGTATACATTAAAGGTGGTAGAGCCGCCACACCTATTTCTGCCTTATAACAGCTGTGTAGCGCTGCTGTGTTCTAGTTTAAAGGGTGTGATTAGGGAGACATACGTATATCAGGTGTTCTAACTTAGTCAGGGGTAGCAATGCATCAGTGACATCAGTGTGACATCTACATGGGCGGCAGTGGCCACATAACATCAGATGGAATGCATTCTCGTTTGATACTCCTATCATATCAAAAAAAAAATACGATTCGTGTAAATCATATACTTATTTAAATTTTGAAGAGAATCTCTATTTTATTACGTGATAATCGTAAAGTCGTATATGTAAATTTATTTTATTTCGATTAACAAAACATTTCGTAGCGCAGCACGAGGCTACTTAGAAATGCTTGACAACTAAATTAAACCATAATCTGTAATGTTTGCGAAGCTTGTGAAATAATAATAAATAAAGAATAAATTAGTACATTACGATACGGGTGATCTAAGTTGCCTATTACTGCACGGTGTGTAGTTAGCGCCCGAGCGAAACGAGGGTGATAAACGCCGTGCATAATAGGCAACTTAGATCACTAGTATCGTATTTTATTTTATAGTACGCATGACATAAGTCCGCTCGCACGCGCAACGGCGTGCGTAAAGTGCGGGCTTAGGTCACAAAGTGCTATAAAATAAATAAATAAATAATAATACATTAACAAGATATTGGAAGCCAGACGTGTCTATAGACAATGAGCCCTGTTCTTGTGCGATCATCCCATGGACCTACAATCCGATATCCTAAGATAATAATAAGAGTATGTTCACATTCAATCGGACTTACAATGGCTCGAATTAAAATAACATTAAGCATATTCATAATATTGCTATAGCGTTTATAGTATTTTCGCTTATTTTTCCAAGTCTACATTGTACTATTTATACACTGTAGTTTTATGTAGTTCTCTGTGTTCTGTAAAACATTCTTATGCTATATTTATATACGTTGTTGTGTTCATCAAAATCGAACATCTTGTATATAGTTAAAACATGTAAAATTTGTAACTCCTGTAGATCACTTTGTCATAATATGTCGCATAAGTATAAAAAATTGATTTTAAGATGCACGTGACACATTAGCCGGACTGTATAAGTTTGTCACGAAGAGGATTCCGAATCAGATCTCTGTCGAGTAAAGTCAATTATTACCTATTTCTATTCTGGTTTTAGTTTGTATTTATTAGGTCATAGATTCGGAAATAATCGAATTAGATTTCTTATGCTTGTTCCTTCAATGTATGCATAGGAAATATGATTCAAACCCTTCCAGTCTGAAGCAGCTTTAATAGGGGTTGATGCAATAGATGCAGATAGATATTTGATTACAAGGGACTGTATGAGACGGACGATATCTGCACGGTCCAATGAATATCAAAGCTATAATCAATTCGATACTCCGCTGTGATTCAGGTTGGTAATACAGGATACATGAATTGATTGAATCTCCAAGCAATACAGGAATTAGATAAAGCTATCTGAAATATTATAACAATATTTTCGTATAATTGCTTTATTTGATTATGTCCTTCCACATCTAGTTTTTTGGATATAGATTCCAAAATACTAGACAAGGGAGGAGGTTTAGGCGAAGACGAAAATATATTTAATTATGAATTGTGAACTATTGTAGAAAAACTATCTAACGGTTTTTAGTATTGCAGTAAAGAATAAAAGCATTAACTCATAATTATTAAACTTACCTACTATCAACGCGGCCTGATATTAAACACAGACAAAATAATGTAAAATGGTAATAATAAGAGAACTTGAGAAAGCTCTAAGCAAACCGTTTACAAAAAATGACTGTATATGTCTAAGCCTTGATTTTCTTTGTTTACAGTCAGAGATCACCCGTCACATCACATCACGAGATTACGGCATTCGCGGCACCTAGACGGCTACCTACCCTTACACACATCGTCCGTGAGTATACACCCACACAACTATCACAATCCATATCATTCAACACATTTATTTATGCCCTCGAAAGCTTTTTCCCGATAGTTTTCGTATTGATTTCCGCTTATTTTTAAACAGTTAGACAGATTGTGCATGGACATAACGATAATTTACTTAACTTATCTTAAGCTAACAAGGATTCAAGTAAGTAATTAGAAAGTTAAAACACGCGCAACGTTTAATGACACTTTTAATTATTCTTTTATCACACAAGAGGAAATCAATGTAAGTCAATCGATTACACTTTCTTTACTATCTTTAAATGTATATATGAATACAAATCTGTCGATTTCTTTTACTGTGTAAATATTCATTGCATGACTGTAAGTAATTTTAAAGTAATTATTTCTTTACACAAAACGTAACACAACTTCTATTTCAACTGTGAAAACTTTAATTTGGTAACCTACAAAATAGTAAAAGGAACAATTATGTGGAAATAGTGTTAACGTTTCTATAACCTGTTTGACAATGAGTAACAATATAACCTACGACCCCATTCCGCCAATTTTACACATTCAATGCGCCAATTTGACTGAAATTGTTCTGATGTGTGAAATTTTAATGAGTCGTGACCTAACAATAGTTGAAATAACAGGTCTATTATAGAAATCAAATTGAAAATCGGTCGTATTTTATTGAGTAATATTATTTTTGTCATTGGTTATGGAAATTAATATCTGATACAATTTTTCGACGAATTTTGTGGTTGTGGTAATCATTAAAATCACAAAAGTTAGCAACTTATTCATCTTAATGTTTATCCGTGAGTTTTAAAACTGCAAAACTTGGATATGCTTTATCTAAGTCCAAATCCAGACATGATACATTAATAATAAAACGCTCTTCAAACTAAGTTTTGGGTTAAAACCCAAATAATATCAATTAATTTTATTGCAAAATTGATCTCTCACGGATTTGCTTTAGACAGAAAATGTGTGTAGACACAACCCTTTCTTGTTATTGGCTTGAAACCATAATCGTTTCAAGAAATAGAAATAGCCAATTGCCTCGAACATTTAATCACCGAGGTTCTATACTTAATCCATGTGCTTATATTGACGTAGAGGAATTACCAAATGCGTTTTCAGTTCGTACCGGCGCCGTCACCGAAGCTGGCGGTGAAAGACAATCACAAACCACTCTTCACCGAATGTCTGAACTACAGGCCGACGTTGAAAGAAGAGCAACCAGTCGGCACTTATGTTTTTACGGTAAGTTCTTTGAAATAAACGTTGTTAATTATAATTATGTATGGACAGAAGGTAAGTTAGGGTGATATGAAGAAAGTTGACCAGTAGAGAATTTTAAAGATTCTTATATGAAATACAATTGTGCAATATATTATGTTTTGTTGGATAAGGTATATAAAGACATTATTTTGTTATTGGATGAGGTGAGTAATCTTGAGAGTTTTAATAATGATCTAAATGACAATAAAATAATTACTCGATAACCTAACAGGTGTAAACCTACTTTCGAGTATGTCGAGAAACATTATTATAACAATTATTGTGGGTTATGTGGTAAAATTGTACTAATTGAAGATATTTTAATCACAGGTACATGCAGACGATCGAGATCCACCCGAAATGGGTGGCACCGTTATATACAAATTTGTCTCCACACCAGGTGAAAAGGAAAGATTCCACGTAGATCCAGAAACAGGAAAGATCACTACAGCTGATGTCAGTATTTAATTATATTAGCTTATGTATTCTATATTTTAATGTCATTTTTTAAATATTTTTTTGGAATATTTGGTTAACATTTCTTTTTTTTATAATTAATACCTTAAAAGCATTAGAGGAGGCGAGGTAAATTTAAATTTTCTGACAGATAAAATTAGAAGTTTAGGTGTTTACTTTTGGAAATGAATTGTTAAACAGATATTCGACCACGATGAACCTTCACGTGAAAAAGAAGCGTATATCACAGTCAGAGCTAGTGACAACGGTCAACCGCAATTGGACGACGCATGTACCATCAAAATCCTTATCGAAGACATCAATGACAATCAACCAGTCTTCGATAAAGTTGTGAGTATTGCTGTGTAAAATTTTCCTAAGCTAATTGGTATCTATTTCTAACCACCTTTTACAAGTAGGATTTACTGGTAAGATGCAAGGAAAGCTAATCTGCCATTTGATACTTTTTAACCCATCATAATCAGTATCATTATAGTTAATGGCGATAATAGGCTTGAACGTGATTCATCGATCATTCTATTTACATGTATTTCTAACTTCACTGTGACTTACAAGCTTTATATTAATCGTGTCTTTTAAGGAAATGCCAGTTTAAATAAGTGAATAATGTATTGAAGCTACATTTAGTTGTAACTTTCATAACATTTTGTCTGTTATATATTCAACTTTTCAAAGCCAGTGCATTCATCTTACTTCCCTTGACAGTTCATAGGTCTTACACAGATGGAAATTTACTATGGAATATTTATTTTGTTGAAATATCTTCTCGTATCCTATATTTATGTTTCCTTAAGTTAAATCGTTATACCGTTGTATGCCTTCATTGTGACTAACTCAAAATTCGTTCATTAGCCTCAAACCGTGGCGCAGACTTTATTAACACTTGCCTGTTTTTCGAAGGTCTTCCGAGGAGATGTTTGGAAGGTTTGTCTTAAACAACAGAGTTACACAAAATGAGAGAAAGCGTTCGCACCCAAACATTGTTATTAAGCTGACACTGTCGAATATTAATTACTAACAATCGATTGTTACCACTGCTGTTTTGATCTAGAGAACTTTATTGTGATTTTCAATTTAAGTAGCATTGGTAACAATCGGCCCGTAAGAATTATTTGAAAATCTTTGTATTTCTCTACTTGCATGTTGCTGCATGTCTGTTTAGGATCGTAAGCCGCCACTCAAGGCGTTATTGGTAATAATTTTACATGTCTGGTGTGTTTGAATTCACTTTTTTTGCACATTTGTAGTTGGTGTATTTTTTTAGCTAGGCTGCTCTTTCCCCCAAGCGCATTTTATCACACTGCACGATTATTATTATTTTGGAAAAAAACTTTCTCTAAGCTTGGGCATGCTTCGCGTAGAACATGTCGAAGTGGAAAATATAATTATCGTCGACGTAAGCTAACCCTGAGGCGACACTGTGTGAAAATTAGATTTATTCAGAGTGAAAGATTTAAGTATTTTGTTTAATTTAAACCGTAACTTGTGTTAATTTTAAGAGCAGATTTCTACGAATGAAAATATAATTTACATTTCTTTCATTTAAAATATGCGGTTTGCGGAATTATTCTAAAACTTGTTTAAAGTGAACATAAACATGTAAATTTGTAGGTAAATCTTCAGTTTAAATTGTTTGAGCAGCTAAAATTATTTCAGGTGCGCTTAATGTTATTCATACTGAAAATAACTAACCGTGTTTGATTTTTATACAGTCCTATTCGGAATCCGTGCCTCAAGACTTGCCGAGCGGGCGCGAAGTGATGAGGATATCTGCAACAGACATCGACGATGGAAACAACTCAATAGTTCATTATAGCCTCGATTCCAACTCGCCGGATCAGTCCTATTTTTTTATTGATCCAGACAACGGAGTTATCTTTCTTAACAAAACTATTGACGTAAGTTTTTCTAGTTATCGTAAACTATGTTTATTTATAGCACTAGTACACCTTTATACTAGCTAAAAACAATTCTTGTTCTCGATTTCTGTATTCAATCTTGTTTCGAACTTTTAATACTGTTCGTAAAAAATTGAAAAGAAAAGGTCTTAAAAAGTTTATTTCTTACAGAAACTACCGGGCTACAAGTTCAAATTGAGCGCGATAGTAAAAGATATGGGTGATCCGCCTCAACAAAGTTCGATTACTTTAGACATTCAAGTCGTAGAATCGAATAAGAAAAGCCCGTCTTTCATAGAAGTTCCCGATGAGCCGATAAGATTAAAAGAAAATTACGCCGACTTTAATACACCTATAGCAACCGTTAGAGCTGTGTAAGTATGCGAAAGCAATTTACCTCAAGATTATTTTATTTCTTCCATGAACTGTTTATTCTAGTCTTTATTGCAGTCTAGTAGATTTATAAGACGTTTACTTTTTCTCTTTTTAGATCCAATATTCCTGAAGAAAAGAAACTACAATTTGAACTAGTAATGGGTCAAACAGAACAAACTAATAAATGGCACACATTTGTATTGGAACCAGAGGCTGATTCGGCGTACATTAAATTAGGAAACCATCTGGATTATGAGAAAATTACAGATTATACACTGACTGTTAGAATACAGGTATGTTTAAATGATTATCTAAAAACCGACACTTTTATATACAAAGATCTTTTCTAATGTAGTTTTATTTCAGAACAACTACAAACTTGCCGCTGAGACTATAATCCAAATCGAAGTTGAGGACGTCAACGATAATATTCCAATCTTCAGTGAAATAAGATCAGGAAGCGTGTTAGAAAACGAACCTCCTGGTACTCCTGTGATGCAAGTGAGAGCTTTTGACGCTGACGGTACATCAGCTAACAATCAAGTTACTTACGAACTAGGAGACCCATCGGACCCGTTCGCCATTGACAGCGTAACAGGAAACATTACCACGTTGAAGATATTTGATCGTGAAGAGAGGAGTTTTTACAACATTAAAATCATTGCGACGGATAATTCTGAGTCAGCTCTTATTCCTGGTAAACATAACGCTGGACAGCAAATGTTCCTTATAGAGATCGCTGATAAAAACGACAATCCGCCCCATTTCACTCAAGACACGTATGTAGCAGAGTCGATAGCCGAGAACGCGAACATTAATGAGCTTGTCACGCAAGTCACCGCCGTGGATATTGACACAGGTAACGCCGAGCCACTTAATTAGATTCTGTTTAAAACACTTCATCTATTTCTGGAGAGTGACTTTTTATGTAACACTTAAAAAGCAACTTCAACATAGCATAAGCTATTTTGTAAGCAAGAAAAATCTAACTTTTAATAATAAATTTAAATAAATTGGCAATTTAGTTATGCTTATTAGATAAGTAATCTAATATGATATGGATTATTTACACCAAATTTTATTTTACTTCTTTTATTCTTCTTCATTTTATTCTACTTCTACTTTAATCATGATTTTATGGACACTCGTTTAACATGGTTATCATTTTTCTAGCTTCCGTGGTAACATACAGCATTGTTGCTGGCAACACATACAACGCATTCGTAATACGGAACTTCACTGGTGAAATTCGAGTAAATAACGAGTTAGATTATGAAAACATCACAAGTTATAGTCTCGATGTGAGAGCTTTCGACGGTCAGTATGAAGATTACGCGAAAGTTCTTATCAAAATCGAGAATTTAAACGACAATCCACCTGTGTTTCTGGCGAATTATACCAAAACCATTGAAGAGGAGAAACTGTATGAAGGATGTATCGTCAAGGTAACTTAAATCGTTTTATTAATGTTAGAAATAAAATAAAACAATATGGGTTCACCATAGGTGATCCCATTATTTTTTTACTTATTTCCATCCTACATACTTGATTTTTTTTAAAGATGTTTAGTCTTTAGATCTAAAGAATCAATGTTATAGTAACATTTGGCTTTTTTTTAACTTTAACCTTTTTTGTAGGTGGAAGCTTACGACCCTGACTTGGACCGCAACGAACCCCAAGATATAGTTTATTCTTTAGTCAAGCACGAACAAAAAGAGTTTCTACAAATCGACAATGATGGTTGTCTCAGGCTAACCAAGCCTTTAGACAGAGATCAACCATCTGGCTTCACGAGATGGCAGATTCTTATCATGGCAGCCGACCACGGAGGGAAATTAGGATCAGATAGCTTGAGGTCCACTACGGAAGTCATCTTGGAACTCACCGACATCAACGACAATGCTCCGTTTTTGACTAATGTAAGTTATTTTAATTTTATGCTAGACTAGCTGAACCCAGTGGTTTCACCCGCGTTTAAAAAGTAAAAAAGAATACACATTTGAACATAAATGTCATCGCGTTCTACAGCGACGGCGCATGCATGCGCGTGGAGCGTGCGCTAATGGATTTTTCAAATATTAAAATAGCCTATGTTACGCCTTAGAACTTCAACTATCCTGCAGTGAAAGTCCCGTCAAAATCCGTCCAGCCGTTTAGAAGATTAGCCCTGCCAAACAGACAGACAGACAGACAAAATTTTTTTAATGCATTTTCGTTATAGGTATCTTGTATACTTTCATATGCATTGAGTAAAAAAATATATTTTGAAATCACAAACAGACACTTCATTTTTTTTTTGTATAGATTATACAATTAATTCTTAAATTGTATTCGATACGCAAATAAGTTACATTAATTTTGATGTTTCAATCCAACTTTGGTTGACTTTAGAATTTTGTAGACTGAGCAGTTTTAATATTCTATCAGAATTAAATTTAGTTGAAGATCAACAAGACTAAGAAAGCAAACGATATAAATTTTCAGCGAAATTTCTTTGGAACGATTCCATTACTGA
Source organism: Urbanus proteus proteus (assembly GCA_018251915.1). Taxonomy (NCBI): domain Eukaryota; kingdom Metazoa; phylum Arthropoda; class Insecta; order Lepidoptera; family Hesperiidae; genus Urbanus; species Urbanus proteus. The sequence continues at coordinate 18,165 of DWPV01001548.1, forward strand.
TAATATAAAATTAATTTATATTGGACCGTGGTTTATAGATTAGATTGTTAGATTACCGCCGCAGATCTATTTACGTCATTTATCATTTGAAGGGCACAGCTATTATTTTATGTGGCAATTTATAAAATTAAAAATGGTTTAGAGTACTAGCATAGAAGTCTTAAGTCTATACAAATCATAGACCGATTTGTTATCGCCGCTTAAAATTTGCTTATTTAGAAATTGTAGTGTTTTTTTATTAGTTTGTTTTTTTTTGTTGTTTTGTTATTAGTTTTTAATTTTTTTACCAAAATTCTGGTAAAATTATTGATAAAATATCCTAATACTTTCTTTTAAAATATCGAAATTAGCTCCAATGAATTTGAATTACGACTGTTAACCTTATACCGAGCATATTGATAGTGTGCTCATCTGTGTCTAATGGTAGGCACAGGTTTAAATTCCGGTCTATACTTTATAATAAAACTCCGAGCAAGGTACTAAAAAAAATGTAATTCACCGTCTTAAGAAAACTCTAAAAATATAAAGATATTATGCCAGTCTTTGTCATTGTCCCAATATTTGAGATGCCGAAGGTATCTCCGGACTCCGTCCCTCATCCGGTAATCTCAATGGGCCGTAATTGACAAAATTCAGATTGAAAATTCAGATTGATAAAGTTACTTCCTTACTTAATTGATCTATTCTTCAGATTAAAATATTCAGTTTGAGAACGACTTTTTTATCATTTTATTTTAGTACTTTCATTTTGTGTTGCTAATTCGTTTTTTGGACACTATTTCGTTATTTTGATTATAAAAGAAAGCAGGCAATTTAAAATTAATAAAATAAATCTAACTAGATAAACAGTGTGTAGACATAATATTGATTTGCTAAAAACTCATAACACAACATAGCGCAAATACGATCGCTTGATTCCGTATTCTGTATGGAAATATATCCGGCATTCTGTAGATATGTCACAGGCACTTTGGGTTGATGTTATGGGCGCTAATAGACAAAAATTAAATGGCCCTAAAAGCCCTTATAATGCGGTGTAGTGAAATTATGAAAATTAACTACAGAGGAAACTCAATAAGTAGGTATAATAATACTAGTTTCCGCCCTGGGCTTCGCTCGCGTTTTTTCGGGATGAAAGGTATTCTATGTCCTATTCTGGACCCCTAGCAATGTGTGTGCAAAATTTCGTAACGATCAATTGAGTAGTTAAAGCGTGAAAGCGTTACAAATAAACGCACTTTCGCGTTTATAATAAATAGAATATGACCGATGAAAAAATAAACGATTACACTTAATTTTATTAGTGCTTGGAGTATCTTTGGATATAGGTATCTATATATATAAATTAGTGATATTATGCGCATATTGCAAAGACGCTTTTTTCCTCAAAGGACGAGGTCAAAGAAATTGTTATTTTTGATGATACATTTCATAGCCGCTATTTTACAATATGCTTGGTCGATATGGGGTTCTTAGAATAATCTTCATTGCAATACCAAAAAAGGCCTATTCTCCAAACTTAAAAAAAAATAATCCTACCTTTATTCATACGCACGTTGAAAAACAATTGGTCCAGAATAGAACCTTGAGTTACCCTACACCGTTTTTACTGAAAAGAATTCAAAGCGTTCTCGAATTTCACGATTAAGAGTGATTTTTGGTTGGGCCTGTCAATTTTTTATGCAAATACCCAAGCGTTCGGTTTCTTATCTTTGAAACCGTTTCTTGTCGGAAGCGGCCCTTGATTCCAGAGCCGTTCTACAACACTTCCTTCCTAATTGAATAAGTCATTTGAAATGTTTTAAAGCTTTTCATGTCTAATATTCATTGTTGTTTCTAAAGTCGTGACATTTCGTGAAGCAATTAAAGACTCATTTGGTAACTTGTTAACAATTTATGTTTTCGAGATATTTAAGGTTTCAGTGAAAACCATAATAGTTTTGAAATCGTTTACAGACGATTAATGAACATCATCCGTTATGATGTTACTATTATATATAACCGTTATAACATTTAACAAATTAAAACAAAAAGGTGGTAGAACATGTAGTTCGACTCCGGCGACACCACCGCCACACCTATTTCTGCCTTATAACGGCAGGGTTA
>DWPV01001549.1:0-20270 GCA_018251915.1 Urbanus proteus proteus
AAAGTATTCTGTAAAGAATCTACTTTGAATAAAATATTTTTGATTTTGATTTTGATTTTGAAATTAAATTAACTTTTGATAATAGACAACGACAAAATATGATATTTTATTATTTCTACAGAGACAGACAAACAGACATTATAAAACTTAGAGGTTTATGACAATCAAAGTTGCGCACATAGAAGGCAAAAGTTTATACACCATGCATAATAATAAACAAAAATTGTTATTAACTTTATAAAAATAGAAACTAATGGTCCAAATGCCGCTTAATCTAGATTATTTGTGGAGCGGGTCTTGACACTACACAAAAACCATTCGAAAGACCTCTGGCCGTGTGAACTGTGCCAGTCGCGGACACTACGTTTGACCTCCGTTTCTGTATGGAACCGTATACTGGTAATCTATCATTGTCTGATTTTTTAAAATAAAGTCGCACTTTTAAGTGACGTGTGAAATTAAATGTACCTATTGTGTATTAGTGAGTAACTATTAACTACTAAATATTTTTCCTTGCCTTATCACTGTATCAGAATGTAAAATGGAGGTAATCAAGTTTCCACCCAGATTTAATTGTCCACTCTTATTGTCCCCATTGTCGACTTCTATAGAATTCGTGAGAGGAGAGAAATTTAGTGGTATTCAGTTTCGTCTCCTCACAACATAGATGTAAATAAGTATATACAAATGAGGAATTGCTATCAGACACTACGATTTTATTTATGTCTATAAATAAATTTGTCAATACATCGGATTCTACGATAAATGCAGTCACTGATCCAATGCGTTGGTAGGATTCGACGTGTTAGTGTCCTCTTATTTATTACCTCAATCAATATATGTCCATACAACCGCCCACTTGCTATATTGTCCGTTCTACAGTTACATAGTGTTATAATATGTTATAGGTATTTACATCATCGTTAATGTCTACGCTTATTGATTCGATGTTGTAATAGCGCTAGAAATAGATGTCATGTCTCTACATGAGATAATCATGCTTCAATGAAGTCAAGAGTTGAAGCATGATTATTTCGTGATTTTATAATAAGTAAAGGTCCCGTTGCTATATAGTTAAAATAGACCATAACAAAAAAAATAAAATGAGTTTTCATTTGCTAAGCTACTTTTGAAAGAAATAATATTTTTTTGACATGACATCTAACAAAGCGAACTGCCTTAACCCCTTTCACTCCAATAGGAGATCTGGCCCCAGGTATGGTTCTTGCTATCCAAATGCAAAGGGAGAATCCTTCCAAACTTCGAACCGTCAAACAAGTAAATGGTAAGGAAGTTTCGGAGCTGTCGAGAAAGTAAAATTGACTTACCCTATGAAACAACGGCCAAATTCAATTTATTGCGGACAGGCTTGAAGCTAGAAGAAGAATACAGAGTTTAGCTCTCAAATGACTGGTTGATCATGCCTCTAATTTCCATTTGATTGCTGTCGCAACAGGCATCATTATCCCTATAGAAAAAATGGTCCAAACCCTGTCTACTTTATAACCAGAACATACTTACAAGGCTACTAGCCACACACACACGTGCGCGCACACACACACACATACACACAAACGCGCGCGCGCACACACACACACACACTCACACAAATGTACACACATACTCACATGTGTACACAAACGCCAAAATAATCCAGACCTATAAAACACACACAGCTAATCTCATAATTAAATCAATTTTGTCTGTGATCAGACCTGAAACCTACCATCAGACCATTACGACGATCACACGCACATATAAAAAGCTATTTCTATATAAATACGTTATGTAACTACGCACATATGTAATGCTGTTTAAAAATACGGCAGTAATCCACTTACGTGCAAGTTTAACGCTAAGAGCATTAACCTTGGCACCACATAACGTGATGTACGCATGTGGGTGCAGTGGGGTACGTCAGTGACTCAGTTTGTAGGACTATTTAACGCTTGTTCAATGTATTTTTATATGACTACGTTTTAACCTATTTTACCCATTACATACGCAATGTTGCTGCACGCTGGTGAATTTAGGAGAGCTAAAAGGCTCAATCCCTTACCTAAATAAAAAGGATTCCAGTACATAATTCCAACCTTCACTTTTAAGGGTTATGTTTGTGACAAAATAAGAGAAATAGAAGAACCTAAAGCATAATCTAAGTCATCAGGTGGACTGATGACCTGAAAAAGACACCGCGGGAAACCGTTGGATTCAGAGGGCACAGGACCGGTTGGAATGGCGCCACTTAGGGGAGGCGTATGTCCAGCATTGGACCTCAAAGGGCTGATGGATGGATGGAAAACATAATCTAAATTACAAACAATATAAACCAATCACGAGACCTCATATAACAGAAACGTTATGCATATAGGTACGTATTTTACATACGTGACAAGCAGTGATAGCCTAATGGTTGAAACTTGGCCTCTCAATTGGAGGTCCGAGGTTCAAATCCCAGGCACGTACCTCTGATTTTTGTGCATATTAAACCATAATTATCACTTGCTTTAACGGCGAACGAAAACATCGTGAGGAAACCTGCACACTTGAGAATTCCTAAAAGTTCTCAAAAGGTGTGTGAAGTCTACCAATTCGCAATTGTCCAGCGCGGTGGACTAAGGCCTAAATCCCTCTCACTATTAAAGCAGACCGGTGCCCAGCAGTGGGACGTTAATGAGTTGACGACAATGACGTATTTTACATACCCTCTCCCCTCTAAAACATTACCCTTACGTTGCAGTTAGGAAATTAACTGTACCACATTGTTACAACATTACTCTCGTGACCGTAAATACATGAATGGGCTGACTCAGCGAACGGCTTCTGCTTATCCCGGCAAAAATGTGGCTTCGTGATCAAAGGAATGTCGTCACAAAGTCCCGACTAACGAGTTAATTCCAAAATGGCGCTCACTCGATGTACGAAAGCGGTGACCGTAGCGGGAAATCGAGCTTAGAGCATGTGTTCTATGTAAGGCGAATAAGCGATGAGAGATGTTAATATATACTTTTAAACGACGATAGAACTACCATAATTCGGACGAGGGAATACCACCGATGCTGCATTGTTGATTTTAAAGGTGGTAGAAAACCATGAAGTTCGACTCCGGCGTCACCACCGCCACACCTATTTCTGCCTTATAACGGCAGTGTTAAGCACTGCTGTGTTCTGGCTTGAAGGGTGTGGTCAGGGAGACAGACTTATCCGAGGCATTTCATCTCAGTCCTCAGGGGTAGCAACGCATCTGTTGTCAACCCTAGGTATGACCGTGATCATGTCTGGGGTTGATTACGAATGTATGTTTCTTTGATCACCCGCGTGGTGGATCTCATAGCCGACTTCTATGAAATCCATGGAAGGAGAGGACGAAGTTTCGTGTGACGAAATGGTTACCATGTTATTCTGTCACGCAACGGGTTCCAGGTTCGATCACTGGTCAGTCAGCTGTCAAAATGATAAATCTAGATTTCTGCTCCGAATCTTGGTTTATGTTTTCGTCTTTGCGTGTTAGCATGGCACTGACAAGCTCACACAGAAAATCCTATGCTATGAATACCTAATGAACTTTTTACTTATTTAACGCGGGTGAAACCACGATCAGCCAGTAAAATATATGAAAGATGTTTAGGAGACATTCAAGACACGTAACATCAGCCACGGGAAGTTGCCATAATCTATTCGTTCCACGCGGACAGTATAGCAAGGGCTGGGCTGAAGTCGACCACGTTCCAATTTCTATAATCCAGAACGGGGTCTTATATTCGTTTCCGTTCGCTGAAAAGGCTTTGGACGCTTTTGTCATGAGAATTCGCTTTCAATTTCTGCACCTTTGCAATTTAATTTGCATCGGGTTTAACTGGTGCGTTGAAAGTTATTAGTTTCTGACTTTGATATTTTGATTGATAGTCTTCACTGAACTTGATTGTGTGCATGGAAAGTCCTCAGCCTGGACAGAAGACCACCTTGGTCCTAAAATGGAAAGAAGGTTTTAGTCGCCTTTTATAGTTAAGGCCGTCAGACTTTACTGAAGGAAGAATTGACTTTAGACCTTCGAACACCATGAACCGTATTATCCTCAATTAATATCAAACACGGCATTTATTTTTAACCAAAATTGACTTATTATGGCACTTTTGGGCACGCTCATCATTTAAACATTTTAATGGATTAAATGAAAATCCTGTCAAAAAATAACATCTACAAAATAGGTATTTAGGACGAGAATTAAATACATCCGCCTGAAATAAATACTTTATTTGGCCTGCCACCCAGTATATAGACCCGCCACCCTAAAGTGTGGGTTCTAAATATCTATATCTCATAGTCAATAGATAGTTATTGTTGTCAGGCAAAGCGTCCATTCCCCTGATCGAATATCGCAGGAACAATACAGGCCGAGAGATAAATTACGTATTGTTGCCGGGTACTGTGGGTAACCTTTACCGGTTTGATGTGATCTACGGTCTATAGCCCGAGGGTCGTGGGTTCATATTTCAGAGTTCAGACACTAGTTATAACTAAAATATAGCTAGGAATACTATTTATTACTATTGTGGAAGTAGTAAACGAGCATTCAGCCTACCTAATTGTAAATGGCCAATGCCGCTCTTGGATATCTGTAATCACCCTAAATAGGATCACAGTCCTACCTGACGACGGCCATAGATGCGTTGCTACCCCTGAGGACTAAGTTGAAACGCCTGTGTTCCACATCCTTCAAGTTAAAACATAGCAGCGATAAACACTGCTGTTATAAGGTAGAAATAGGTAGATAACATAGTAAATAGATAGTTATTGTTGACGGGTCAAAGCGGTCATTCCTCTGATCGAATATCACAGGAACAATACAGGCCGAGTGATAAATTACTTATTGTTGCCGGGTACTGTGGGTAACCTTTACGGTAACTGGTTTGTTGTGATCTACGGCCTACATTGCCCGCGGGTCGTGGGTTCACATTTCAGGGTTTAGACACGGGTTATAGTTACTAATAACAAAGATTAATATAAAATCTATACAGATAAATAAAATTGAAGTGTCTGTTTATGATTTCAAAATAACAACTTATTACTCAATTTATATACACATATACACGATACCTTTAACAACAATGCTAATAATTTTTTTGTCTATCTATTTGGCTGAGGTAATCTTTCGCTGGAAGATAACTGAAGGACTAAGGAGTATCATTGGCTACTTTGTTTCTTTTTTTAAGCATAACGGCCGCCTACGCCGGCATACGAGCCGCCTCGATGGAGAGCGGGATTTCAGTTATGTTTAAATATATATTCGTTTTTACTTTTAAAATCCGGGTGAAACCGCGGGGATAAGATAGTGTATACTATAATAAGTACTAGCTTTTTCCGCGACTTCGTACGCACAAACTATAATTCCTAATCATACAAATATTTGATACCTAGGCGTGGAATATCAAAATCTTATACATATCTTTCTTACTGTCTACATAATAATTATTTAATCATAATAGGGTTTACATTTGTAGAAATTTCATATTTCTAGCTTAATTACCTTGAGTGTCCGCGATGATTCATTCACTAAATAATTAAATGGTTTGCATTACTATTTCTAGATATCTTAATGAAATATTATTGTTCTGAGCACTAAATCAGCTAGATTATACGTATAGATTAGCGGACGTGATTGATGATAGGATCATATTCTACGTATTTCTACATACATTCTTGCTTAGTTACTTCGAAATTGTCATTTTAGACATTTTGAACCTCACGAATTTCAGCCACGAGAGACACGACACGACCAGCGTGTACGTGGTTCGTGTCGTCACAAAAGGTCGTGGTCGTGCGACCTAAATAACGTTATAGGTAAATCTAATTTGCGTAGCAGTCATAAAATTTGTAGTTATATGTTTTCGTGGATAATTATTATATTATCATTATTGTTTTAGCTCATTTTAATTATAAAAATAATTAACATCGTCTGGGTTTAACGTATAATTTCTTCTTGTCTATTTTGGCAACGTTTAATAAAAATAAAATGTTTCAAAAGACGATGTAGGACGGTAGTGGCTTCAAGGGTAGTAACGAATGTGTGGCCTACCTCAGGTGGGACTCTGATTTTATCTAGGGTTGATTACAAGCATGGGTGACAGTGGCCACTCACCATCAGGACGGCAGGTTTGCTTTTTCCATATTAAAAAAGTGTACAACCTACGAACTAAGACTAAAACACGGTCGCTTCCCAGGCATGGCCATTTAGCAGCGGGATATCTCCATTTGCCAAATGTAAAAAAGATCGTTCCATAATTGTCCCTGACCTACATTTTAATTCAATACAATCTCTTTAAGTTTCAAGTAACGATAACACTTGGATGTATTGGGAAACATTACGAGAAGTATAAACCACGTTAAATTGGATTATCTTGTTTGCTCCGCGGCTTATAGGGTGGAAAACATAGAATAAGTAAGAAATAGACTTCACTGCGATTGTAACGTAATAATATTCTGTTGTATTAAAAACGTCTAAATACTAATTATTTCCAACAATACCAGTGATGCTCTGAGGATTCAGGTTATGTGGCAACGGTGACTTCTTTCTCTACTTCAGCTGCCTTATCTTTAGAATACAAAAAATTAACTTATGGCGAGCCGCGTGGCGCAGCTGTCTCCATGGCGATTTGACACACAGTTGGTTTCGGGTTCAAATCCCGGCCAGACAGATATCTGGATGTTTAATTAATGAATAATAATTTTCTGTTCTGAGTCTGGGTGTTTGTGTATTTGTCCTTGTGTGTGTTCATAGCACCCACCACATAGGAAAAATCATAGTGTGAGTATATGAGTGTAGAGTGTACACAGTGTTTTGGGTTACGTTCTTTTCAAGCTAATTAGCATATTCAGTGCGAGCCAATTAGCGTAGAATTGAACCGATAAGCGTTAAGTGTAAACTGCGGCATGGTCACACTTTTGTAAAAAATGCAGCAAATATAAGGCTCTCCCAGTGATATACGAATATTTGTTGGTGATTCTAATTGAAAACTCCCTTCTAAATATAAAACTTGCCCGGTAAAGCAAAAAAAAAAAACTGTCCAACTATTTTGAAAACGAAAGTGTAAGCTTACAGTCTCTTACAGTAATTCACATCGATATAAATTATTGATAATTATCACAGTAATATGGATTATTGCTAATCACATTGTTTTTGTATAAATAAAGCAGTCTATGTTTTTAGTTAGTCTACAACTGAAAGCAATCCGGTGGAGAATCGAGAAAACAAGTGCTTCGAGATCGTTAAAAGAAAAGTTACTTTTATCTGAGACGTTTCCGTTGTTAAAGTTGTTTGTTGGTTTCGATTTAATGGCACTTACACAATTGCAATGGCTTATTGGGAAATGAAAAGAAAAAGTAATTCGGTGTCGAAAAAAGAAAATTTCTTGCCGTGTGGTGTCGGCTTGGAATAGTAGGTACCACTCCTTCTCTTGTCGTGGATGTTGCAGGAGGCTACGAGACAAAAAATTAAAAGTTGGGGTCTTCCTTTGTATCATCAACGCGTCCTGCGGTCACTAACACCCATGCAAGACGCGGAGACTATTCGCAAAAACGTATACATAAAAGGCCTGTGTTCAGCTTTGGACCTTAGAAAGCTGAAAGATGCGTCGATATTTGGTTAGGGTTCATTGTTTATTAATGTTACAATTAATTCAAGGCTAAATCATTCCTTACTTATAGTAATCCGATGTAACGTATAACAAGTGATCAATAAAGTCCATAACTTAGCATTTCAGTTGACGGGTTATAAAGTTACCCATTATCGCCTTATCTTTAGCCATTAAACGTATTTTATTACGCACAAGTCACCCGTCCGTCTGTGGATTATCTGCTAACGAGATTAGCCACATTTGCCATTTGCCACAACAGTGTCATTATAATTGGATTGGCTGACGAGCTGGTGAATGGCGCCCTTAATATGTTTCTGCCAGATAATTCCTTGGACAACTCCACTTGCTTATGTGTTCACTTTTATTCATAACTGGCTATGGCCCGCGGTTTCACTCGCGTTTAGAACATGTAACAACTTTTGATAGAGTCGATCAATTTATTGAAATAAAGACTAAATGTTATTCAACGTACGGATTATGAATAAGTTTTCAATTATTTAATTCTAGTGTTTCGGTCTGATACAATTCCAAACACACAAACAGACAAAAAATATATCAGCACTCCTTTTTTACATCTTTAACTATGCCGAATTCTACACTTCAGATACTAACATATCAGAAGTTTCCAATTCACTTATTACATTACATATTATGTAGAAGATTTCCAATGTCGATAATTTCATACACATATTATCTTCAACTATTCACATTATACGCGGCTGATACCTGAACTAACCACACTATCCGTTGTAATCCGTGTCATTTGCGTCGGTATGTCTGTCGGTGTGTATCTACCCTCGACCGAGAGGATGGAATTGCGCATTACTGGAATATTTGCCCCGAATCCACACGTTGTCTCTATATCAACCGCATTGTTGACTTAGGCACCTATCACCAGTGTACGCAAAGGTAAATTGAATTTAGTATCGAACTCACAAAGCGTATTCTGTGTACGTGTATGGAAATGTGAATGTTGTTCGTTCTGATGGTTCGGTTTCGATGGAAAAGCGATGTTATAAATTTCACGCCGATAATTTGTAAAAAATGTACTTATGTCAGCCTATCGTATCGTTGTTGTTAAACCGGTGGCCAGATTCGAATATGTTTTTATTTTTCATATTTGACCTGATTTTGATGATATTCGATGAAAATTAGAACATTCGCATCTCTTCTAATATACGGATTTCATTTATACATGAACATAATGAATAGGTATATTTTCATATAAACGATAAGTATATTTTATCTAAGCCCCCTAATGTCTCTGAAGCGGAGATTCTAAAACTTTGTATCTATTGCTCACTTTAAGAATAACTAATTTTCTAGTCTAGCGCCCCATTTTTACGCTCTTTGAGAATGGTTCTATAAAAAGAAGGTCATGCTATTTCTGGACCTAACAAAGCTGAAAAACACTTTAACATGGCACTTTGAGCAACATCCACACTAAAGCAGCATCAACACCTGAATGGTGTCCCTGTGGTGGAGACAGATCTACGCTTATAACGAGAAAGATTTAAACATAAAACACACAAACAAAACACCGTCTACTACGCTGTTTAAGTACGGATTGGCCCACATCATATGACTATGAGAAATTCAAGCAACTTAAGCATGCAAATTCCCTCATGTTTTCTTCCGTCCTTGTTCCGTTAGGAAATTACAGCATTTATAGGTAATATTTTATTTATTTAATTGAGGCATACCAACTAAGAACATATATGTTTAATGAAACACAAATTCAAAATATTACAATTTACAACATTAAAGTTATATGCAGTTTAATTAAAAATTTGCTCAACATTTTTGTAAAGACTAATCTGTTAAAATACTGTTTAGTGGCTGTACATTATTTAATTTTATTCCCATAAAATCAGTGCTGCTTGTGAGAATCGAACCTCGGACCAGCAAAGCAGTGAATACCCTTGACCTATCAGCGTTTACACAACCCTCTACGGTTTCATGAATTTTAATTCCTATTATCTCTGTAGGCTTCATGTAGCCCCGAGCTTTATTAAATTACGCAATCGGCCAGCGCTTCCAATATAGGTACGTGGAAAACATGTTTGGATATATAAACATGATCGTTTTGTACGAATTATTAAATGCTACAACATTTACAAAATATGGAACATAGTTTGAGTTTAATTGGACTCGTGTTTTTCAAAATATGCAACATTTTAAATACAAAATCGAAGTAATAAACGAGTGTGTAATCGTCCTGACGCTGAACAATGAATGATGTTAAAATGCAATAGTGAAAGATTATTTAGTCTGTTTCAACTTGGGTAAAGCACATTTTTTATATGTTGCGACCCATAGGGCATTGTCAGACAAATTAGTGTTTCTGCTCTTTGTTGTACCAATTTGACGATCGGCGTGGCGGAACAGTTACCATACCGGTAGACGCGCAATGAATCTCGTCTTCGATTCTCGGCATCTAACTGTTGAATTTGAATTTCTGTTCTGATTCTGGGTGTTTGTGGATTCGTGTGTGTGTCCATAGGACCCACGGCACAGGATAAAATCCTACTGTAAGGCTATGAGCGTAGAAAGCGTCTTAAGTTTTAATTTCTATTACATTGTAAGATAATTCTAATATTCATTTTGTCTTCCATTCCAGAAAGCAGCGCATGGACCAAAGCTGCGCCGTCAGGAGAACACACGACGACCGATGCCGTCGAACCTCACCGGGAATCCCGCGCCATGTACCAGAATGTATATAAGACCACCATAGGCTTGTTCACCACTAGAACTACCCTCGTGGAAAACTCCACCGAGAAATACCAGAATGAAACAGAACTGGTCAAATCTACAAATACCACAGACAACGTCCAGCAATGGACGGCTATAAACGTCACAGAAGGCAACACTTCAATTGCAACGGGGAACGCCACACAGCCAAACATAACTGACGTGACGTTCGCAAATACGACGGAAGCGCAAAACGCAACGTTTGCGTCGAAGAAACGCAACTTGACGTTCATCAAAGACATTATAAAGGACGACGCGGCTATAGGAGGAATGTCCGAGAGTCGTACGGAGAAACCGTTGTCGTTAGAGACAACGTTCCTTCAGACTCGGATACCACCGAACGTGGAATCTTCCAGACGCATCATTGACCCCGGGGAAGGGGGGATGGACACGGGAGCGATAGCCGGCATCTCCTTCGCAGCGTTGGTGCTGACAGCACTAGCTGGTAGTACTGCCTTCGTACTGTACCGACGGAGGTACCTGAATAAGCCACAGACTCTTAATGATAAGTGCTCAAACCCAGACTCGAGTGGGTACCTCGATGATAGTACAATACGGGTGAGTATTTTGTATCTTATGATTAAGTGTTTACGACGTGCAAAATGGTTTGGACCCAACATGCTGTGGTAAAAATACTTTTTTTTAAGAATCCGGAATTATTTTTCCACCCAGTTAGGTTTTTTTGTAATAACGTGTAAGTAGTAAACGAACATGCAGTCCACCCGTTGGTAAGTGGCCACTGCCGCCCATGGACTTTTATAGTCAACCCCAGATAAAACAGTCTTAGCTGAAGTTGACCACAAATGCGTTGCTAATCCTGAGGACTAAGTTGCTGTCTCCCTGACCACACCCTTCAACCCAGAAGACAGCAGTGCTTAACACTGCCGTTATAAGGCAGAAATAGGTGTGTTGGCGGTGGTGCCGGAGTCGAACCACATGGGGTTCTACCACCTTCAGATACCTATCCTACATACCTATGTAGGAATGATGTACGTAGGTAGTTTAATACATTAATTATAGCAAATATCTAAATGAAAAATGGAATACTTATTTTTGTACCATTGTTTTAAAATACTATAAATATTTATGCAGTACGTACGTGTATATTTTAGAAGGTTTGTTTGTCTGGATTTAAATGATCCCTAGCGGCAGGGATTTTAATCCTTTAGGGTTGCTAACTCTTATAACGAAATACCAAAATAGAAAGAATATTCTTAAATCACACATGAAATAAATACTTTGGTAATAGGAGAAAAATAAATGATACATAAGATTGAGTTGTAATCATATAAGAAAGAAAGTTTACAATAATATTAATTAGAACAAAAACTACTGAAGCGCTATAAATTAATTATGTTCTAATTTGATTAATTTGGTAGGTGTGGTAGACACACAGTTTCTAAAACCATCCTCAGCGTTAACAATGCTTCCATAAACAATATAATGAAGTAGAAAAAAATACATAAATCCGAACAGTACATTAAAAAAGTCGGTAAAAAGAGACATATTTTTTACAACAATTTACCTACGCGTTACCGATCCCTGCTCAAAAACAACTTACGGGTTACCAATCCCTGCGCCACGAGACATTAGTTCATATCAATACATACATCCGAACAGTACATTAAAAAAGTCGGTAAAAAGAGACATATTTTTGACAACAATTTACCTACGGGTGACCGATCCCTGCTCAAAAACAACTTACGGGTTACCGATCCCTGCGCTAGGAGACATTAGTTCATATTACGCGGGTAAAGCTATCCTCTCTGCGGTCGCTGTCCACACTCGGGTTTCACTTATTTAACCAGGTTCTCGTATGTGAAGAGGCTTTTATTTATATTTTATACTCCTACATAATTAAACATTTTAACCTATTAGGGTGTCTTTACCCTACTGCATCAGAAGGGTATTGTTTTTCGAGCGTATGTATGTATGTATGAATGTAAGTCCAGGTAAAGGTCCAAGTAAAGATTTGGCAGTGAGACATAAAAATAGTTATAGCCGCTTATCACGGTTGGCTCCTGAGTTAACGACTAGCGACGCTCTTAGCGGTCAAAGTGATTTAAACCCATAGATATAGGATTTAATATACTATGTCTATGTTTAAACCATCCATGTGCCCTCCGACAAAATCTAACGACTGCATCAAATCATGATCTTAACCAGTCTTAATATTTTTTTCTTTCTTTCTTCATTCTTCCGAAACGCGGGAGCCATTACTAATTAAATACCTCGTATGAAAACTATTACAGATCTAAAGAAAGTTATAAAAAGTTCTCATTAAAAAACTCATTATCGGTTAACTGGCAGATAACATTATTTTATGTCATCATCGCAAAATGTCTTATTAGCTTTGAAACTCCCTTTAATTAAAGTATTAATTAAGCTTATAAATAGTTTTAATTTTAAAAGCTTATTTTAAAATAGGATTAATTTTAATCTATGTAATACCAACATTATAACATACTAATCTATAAAAATATATATTTCCAGGACAATTCAGAGGAGATGTACAGCCTGGACAACGACTCCTTCCTGAACTCTCTGGAAGCCATGACCATCCAGAACTATTGGACGGACACAGTGAAGCACACTAAACTATGAACTGATTTCGCAGAACTGACAAAGTGACGAAGTTCTCTATGACATTAGCGGACTAACAAGAAGTCCTAGGATTGTGTTATCGGAGTTCTGAAGAGCAGTGCTAATTTTATTCCAGTGTATTGAAAACTTTGTGTTAGAACGTGTAGCGCCATCTATGTGTCGTATTGTCAAATGTTTACAACAAAATAACAAGAAAGACATTGCCGTGGTGTAGTAAACTTTTAATACCATCTATTTGTCGTATTGTCAATATGTCCATAAAATAACTATGAAGACAGTGTGTACGTTGATAATGTGTACTTATTATCTTTACCGTGATGTAGTGAACTTGCAGCGCCATCTATCTCTTATTTATGTAATGTTCACAGCTAAAAAGAAATTAAAAAGAATCAATGAAGATAAAATGACAGTATCTTTAGGATTTGTTTCTTTTATCTAATGGTCGAAACAAATTAAATATTTTATGACGATTCAGAAACTGCAGCGCCATTATCTATCGTGATTCAAAATTGAGAATGTTTACTTAAGATTTATGACACAAAATGAGGGAGATACTTAAATCAAGATAACTGTTACTTAAATATATTAGATTATTATAAGAATAGCGCTGTGCGTTTAAACTTCTGAATTTGACTACGTGTTTAGAGGACTTAAATAAGACTTATAACATAAAGCAAAATCGGAGTCAAGAAATCGTTCATCATTATTGTGACTTGTTGGCTTTAAAGTTTCAATGTAGTAAATGAATGGTCACTTATCACCACCATAACCGCATATTCCAAAGTACATCAATAATACCTAATTCTTTACCTAATCCATATCATTTGTTATCATTACAAAATTAGGCTTTTATGTTTTAATATTTAATATGTAACGGGTACTCACAATACATTTTGTTAATTATGCCGATCATGTTATTATTATTATTTTGTATTAACAGGCAATAATAGGCATTAATAAGCTTCATAGAATACCCACAGACAGAATATATACAGACTATATAATATTGTCTGGTATATTATGTACAATACACCGAACAATATTGTCGTCAAAAATATAGTGTGGAAGCCAATTATTAAGTTCTGCGGGAAGACATTAACACTTTAAAATCCTTTGCACACCTGAGCTCATTTCTTGTGCCAAGAATAGTCATAGCGTATAAAAAGATACATAATATTTGAATTTATATCGTTGAATGATATTTTTGTTGGCCTACTGTAACATGTTTCTTTCATGGTAATGAAATATGATGATATTGGTAGTACCTATCAACTCCAAACAAAGTTCTGTCGCATATAATTAACGCATATAATGATATTGACAAAGACATATGTACACAGAAAGTCTAATAAGTAGAAGAGATTACTGTTCTATCACATTTATTATTTATGTAATATTATTACGTTATGTATTATTATCATTAAATTTTGACCTGTTTGAGATTTGTATGTTATTTATGACTAAAATATGTGTGTGTGTGTGATAATAAATACTTTTTAAGCATTTTTGTTATAAAATATTATTTAGTTTTGATTTTCTTACCATAATTATGAATTTTAGATTATTTGAATTATCCCAATGAAATGTACGATCCATCAAGATCCATAAAATTTTACTATAATATTTTTTAGTAATGTGAATAATTTAGTTAGATCTTATTATTAATTTATAATAGAGTTATATTAAATTTAGATTTATTGTACATAGGTACTTAACATTGTTGTGATAACTTTCTTATTATTTTTTGTGTTTGGCTTAATGATAGTACCATTGATTTTAAAATTAGTATTTAGTATAATTATGTTTTATCATTAATGGTAAATTCGGAATATTTTTTAATGTTGTCCTATTATAAACATTAAATTTGTTGACTTATATCTGCTTAATTTAATTCAATAAAGTTTTAAAGTTGTGATCAAAAATAGCGGTTTTTATTTATGTACTTTTTACACTGTCAATTTGTGTGTGAATGAGAAGTATTTACAATAAACCGCTATTTTTGATTTATTTATTGAACATGTAGATGAGTGTATCAGGCCGTTCCGTTATTATCGTCTAAACATAAGGCTTGTACATTCGAAAAGCAAGTGGAAAACGACAGTATTCGCACTGTAGGTCGTATATAACATTAAGTGGAACGCAAGGTATGAGTGCGTTTCTATAGGACCGGATTTTCGGCAGTCTTATCAAAGTGGATGTTGGTACAAACTGAAACATTGAAGGCTTCCAAATAATCGTTTCATTTAATTAAAAATTAACAGTGACTGCTGTTTTAAAATATTCAGCTATTTACTATTTATATCTGTCACGCTTAGGGTTGCTATCCGTTTCGGTTTCCACAGATTCTTTCTAGTTTGAAATACCGAGGACCGGTAGTTTTCATCTGGCGTCTGTAAATTGTGACGGTAGCCCTATGCCGCCAAAACGTCCTTAATTTTCTAGAGTCGATCAGTCTGCTGTTAGACTAGAATCTAGACATAAGATATTGATCTCAGTATGTTTCATGTAATTTTAAATAGCAAGATATTTAGTTTAATGTTGTTTTAATAGCTTTAAATTTCTGGAAATAAATTTAAATTACAATAAATGTAATGCTTTTAGGGTTATATTTGTATAATTTCCTCGGCCTTTGTAGTTCGACAAGTTTGTTATAAACATGAAAAAACATACGTTTATAATTTTAATGAAAGTTAATTGTGTTGCTTATACGATAATAATAAATAAGTAATCTTGCAATATTGGACATCCAGTCAAAAATACCCATGATTTGGAATTTCTCATTACCGACTTTATCCATGGATACCCATTAGAACTTTTATATTTTTATAGTGTAATATTAAATGTATTCGTAATTGCTATATTATTTATTGTATGTTTTAGATTCTTGTTAAATTCGTTTGATTATGAAATTAAAACCATTGCTACCTAGGCAAAATTATACAATAGAAACTTAATTATATTGAACAATTTGTACATGAAGTAATTGTTCATATTTAATAACTTTGTCGGACTATTTTTTTTAAACAACTGAGTTATTTTAATTAAATATTATCTTGCCTTAATTAAAAGATATTTAGAAGTACAGAAAATATGTTACGTATTTTTTTAATGAAATTAATTTGAGTAATTATCATTTCCAGTGTTTGCTCTTTTTGTTGTGATTTCTATTTCCGTCCAACTTAACGTTTTGTTTAATTATTTAACAAAAAATTATAAACGACCTATACATAACTACATAGATTTTAATTGGCTATGGATTTTAAGTTATTCTTAAATACCTAAATCTTTTGCCTGTAGTATATTTTATCCTTACTGTAAACTTGTGTTTATCAACCATCATACTATATGGCAAGCTTCGAAATAGCACAAGCTATCAATTATTTTGTTACCACCATTCATCAAAAACCGTTGGAAGTACCTACCATAAAAGCCATAGTATATACCAATCTAGATATTTTTCAGTTAAACTCATAAATATTGCTTCAGCGGTGATCATAACTTAAATAATTATGTGAGTTGAAAATAGAAACGGTCTAATTATATAGCTTATTACAAGTACTTAATCATATATTGCTATGATTGGTTGTATTTACACATAAAATCATTTTCACTCATAAAGTGTCTATAAGTTGTAACAATATAGTTGCCTTGCAATAATTTTGCCTTAGTTAAAAAGAACTTTTAACTAAGGCAAAATTATTGAACTATTTTTTAATGTATTTTTTTTATATTTCCCTGTTAACACAATTTCACATTTTTGCAATGTAGTACATATTTTCCTAATAAAGATGTTGTAAATGTTTAAAAAAACCTTTTCCAATAGTACTTATTAAGAAAAATCTCGTGTTCAATGTTAACTATACTAAAAACTAGTTTTCCTTTCATTTAGTGTAAATAAACGTTTTTGAATCTGTAGACACTGTTATAAAATTTCAACACTTAATATAATATGCTAATAATTAAGACCAACATCTTAAGCATAGGTAATAATTTGTCACTATACGACTATATGCCCATTGCAAGAGCAAATATTTTCTCATCTCCTATTGGTGGATATTATTTTTGAAGAATAATTTTACCAATAGCGTTATAGAAAACTGTAACATGGATTACCGTGCTAAAGTACTAGAACTAGCCTTAGTATGAGTTAAAAAAATCAAATAACTTATCAAAAATATACAGTTTTGGAAATTACTATATATGCTTGTATCGACTTGATAACCAATTGTATGTTAAGGATTACATAAAATCAATTAAAATGCCTGTTCAATTTTTTTTTTGCTTTGTTATTTTGACAGTGTATTCTAAAAAACTGTTTACGTATTACATACTCATACCAAGGCCTCTGAAAATAAACTTTGATGAAAATTGCTTAACTAACTTCATGCTGGTTTGATGTATATAGCTCTAAACTACTGTCATATCAGGTCTAGATTATTAATATATAAATATAGTTACTATATATTCTAACTTGTACGATGTAAGTCCAATCTGAGTGTAAACAGGTTTTAAAATATACGAAAAACAATTCGATACCTCATACCATCTATTTAGATCTTAATCAACGTAATGTAATTTGAGATTTTAAGTAAATTGTATACATATTGATGTTTTAGTAACTTTTCTGTCCTTAATAATCTATTCCCAATAAAATTGTATTAAATAATAATCATTGATCTAATTAAAAATGAGTTGGATTAAACATTTTCAAAAACTTAGGCTCTCAGGTGCTAGAAGATATATTTTGTGTAGTCAAAATAATAAACCCCTATTAATGTAGTTACTTATAAAAATAATTTGGTTTGTGACAAAGTATTGTAATTAATTAATGGTTTAATTAGACTATATCATATTAAATCTATTTTTACTTGCGATATATTGTTTCATTTTGTTATGTTTCTTCATTTCTAATGTCATATATAAAAACGTACACACACAAATAAAACTTCTACTAGAGTTTTAGATGCGAAAAATTCAAAGATTTGTTTTTACCACACTATATTTTCAGTTACCTGCAAAGAAATGGTCAATATTTGCCCTTTGATGTATTATAGCCAATACTATTTATAAACATTAAATAAGACGCAACGGTAAGTAAAAGGGTAAGTATATTAGGAAGTGAACCCAAAATAAGCTTGTTTGCATAGCAATCTACTGTTTACTGTGTCTAGTATAATCACACACCATGATATATTAAATTAAATAACTATGGTAGGTTTCTAAAATCGAAATTTAATTATTACATAATAATAACAAAACTCACTCATTGTAATTTAAAAACTACATTAAACAATTGTGATGTATTCTAACTATTAATTTGTTTCACAGTAGTTAAAAAATATGGTTATGAATCTGATTATAAAAGTAAACAAATTTTAGGTACTTATTAGGTACATACATCAGTATTCGTAGTACTTACGAGTTTAATACGAACCTAATAATAATAACACATGCAGCGCTCCTAGCGGGCCGTTTAGGTACTAAATTTTTACTATGTTAAAACTGGCTTAAACGTAAACTGATATTAAATAAAAAACGTAACAATCTCGTACTAAGGATACCACTGATGGCAGTTCTGTGGGCTCTTAATTTTACTAATTTGGCTGTTTAAAATTCTTTCCGTGATTCAAATACCAATTCACAAATCGTCATTTGTCATTGACATTGTTTTCTTGTCATTGTTAGGATTGTCACTGTCAATTTGACGCGCATTTCGGATATTATTAAAATGCAAATAAAATAATAAGTTGATGTCTTTTTAAATTGTACCTGCAGTTAATATTTATTGTCTATTATTTTGAAATTGTGCGGCTGACACATAAACCAACATATAAAAGACCGGGCTTACTGATTTCATAACCACTTCTGTTAGTCGCACTGTGTGCAACTTGGACAAACTTTTACGAGTTTTATAAATAAATTGCAATAATGGTCCAAGCGTGGTACATGGATGAAGATACTACCAGTGACCAGCGGTTGGAGCACCACCGCAGCCCACCGGAGTATATATCTGTGGATGAATTGTACAAGAAGACCGGCGTTGAATACTTCAATGTAAGATGCGCAGTTTTATTTTCTTATCAATTACTTTTGACCCTCTGTTATCGTACTTGTTACTTAACTAAACTAAGTTCAATATTTATTTATCTAAGCTACTTTATTAATATTAATTTTACTATTAATATTAATTTTACTATTATTACTTTATTAATACATTTAAAGTACATACAAAAGAAAGAATGGTTGAGAAAATATTTATTTCCAAAGTTATTAAAATAATCCAGACTAGGCTTAATTTAAACGATAATAAGCATTTGTTTTATTTTTAATTGTTTCTTTAGTTTCCTTCTTTAGAATAAGAATATGCCACAATCAAGTTTTGATCCCTTTTATGTAATAGCTACACATAATGTTGGAAAATTAAAACATAATCAATGGCATCATCAGCGGCCATGTTTCTCATGTGACACTTACTATACGGTGGTCAAGATAAATCAATGATAGATGTGTTGTTGGTATCAACTTAACTATTGGAAAATAATATTGATGCTTGGTTGCCAAAAAAGACTAAACGACATTAGCTGTAACGGCAGTTAATTCTTTTTGGCCATAACTAGCGATATGTTGAGAAGAAAGTTACCAACATTCAATTAGGTTTGAAAACATAAGTGATCTATCTCTTTTTAACCCAGGTATCCTTAAAACTTGGCCGGAAATTAGAAAATATAAATTGGGAAATGAACCAAAGTAATAGTAATTAAAGAGATTAACTAATCATATTATATGTTACAATAAAGGGGTCTGCCATAAATTACGTCACATTATATAGGAAAGGAAGGGGGTTGATGAAGTCTGACATTGTGTGGTAAGGGGTGGGGAAAGGTCCTAAGTTTCTAAATCATATTTCTTAATTTGGAGATAATATTTTATTTTATTGTTATTTGTCTGTCGAAATATATGACATCACATCAAAGTATGTGACAAGAAAGAGATAACAGGAGGTGCGATGTAGGTGGATTGACATGACTGCCAGTTTGATATGTCATACTCGACGATCTGAAAATACTGTTACTTTGAGATAAGGTTCAATTTAAATTGTCATATCGGTTGCTACGTTTATGCGACTCAATCATTTTTCAAAAATGTTTTGTACGTTAATGTCATATTGTTAATAGTCCACACAAAAAGATACCTATTACCATGTATTACATTGTACTGAAGACATATAATTGGTTGTATAGACATGGTTGTCACGATTATGGATGTTGACAACAGGCAACC
>DWPV01001550.1:0-20262 GCA_018251915.1 Urbanus proteus proteus
TGCGCGCGTAATCACTTCTAAGTCCTTAGTTACCGCACAACTTAGACTTACTTCGCTTTTGGTGTCTTCCGTTCCGTTTGACATGCTATGCGTACCTTTTTTGTAGATTCTTATTTAGATTTAGGCACGCGTAGATAAAGATAGAAGTATAGTTTGATCGAAGAAGTATCATCTATATGGCGTCAAGAAATTCATGCATTATTTGGAATGCATCATTTTTATTTATTTATCTTTATAGATTCATGATCATTGATTATCAATGATGATCAATGATAATCGAAGATGATCAATGATGATCAACGATGTTTAATGACGATCAATGTTGATCAATGATTATGTCTCGCAACTTCTCAATCGGAGGTCAAATTTTAAAATTTAAAAGTCCTAAGATTGGATACATAAGCATTACTTTACCAAGAAGTGACTAAGTAATATTACCAATTTTTTATTTCTAAACTTTCAACCCAAATTAGTCAACCTTGATGTTACAAGGCAAGAATATTTACAAATAACAAGAATAAAATTACCATTACTTAGTAGTTAAATAATTACACCGACTAAGCCCTGTTTATACAATACATAGCCGACTAAGCTCAAAGTTAACCCATTCGCTACACATTCCGGTTTGCAGCGAAACTGCGCGCGTAATCACTTCTAAGTCCTTAGTTACCGCACAACTTAGACTTACTTCGCTTTTGGTGTCTTCCGTTCCGTCTGACATGCTACGCGTAGGTTACCTAGATTCTTATTTAGATTTAGACGTCGTCGCATAATTGTTCTACTGCTGGGCTCGGGTCTCATCTCATAGTGAGAGGGATGTAGGCCTTAGTCCATTGCGTTGCTCAAGTGCGAATTGGTAGACTTCACACACCTTTGAGTACCTTTAAGAACCCTCAGATGTACAAGTTTCCTCACGATGTTTTCCTTCACCGTTAAAGAAAGTTTCAAAGAAAATAACAATCGTAAAAACGAATCAGAGTTGAATTCAATATTTGTAGCTAAAAACTACAGAAATTAATCAATTCAGTATTTTAAAAAATATCGTTCAAAAAATATAATTACTTAAAGTTAGAAACAAGTTTTTAAGCAAGATACAGAATTGTCAATCTTTTACCTACAACTTTTTATACTTTACTTTTGGCCGTAAAGGAACATAAAGTATCCACCATTACTTATTATTTACAATTAAGAGTAATAAATCTGTTTGCTTAATGATAATAAACAGACCAAATAATCATGTTACCCATATCTCATTCGGATTGTTTTATGAGACTCGCGGAGTTTGCTGGGTCGCTGCCAACCGCAAAAAGATTAATTTGTACTGAGATTTCGAGTACTACGCCTTAACATTGTATGTTAATAGATTAACGGCTCTGCTTAACGGTCTATGCTACTGCTTA
Source organism: Urbanus proteus proteus (assembly GCA_018251915.1). NCBI lineage: Eukaryota > Metazoa > Arthropoda > Insecta > Lepidoptera > Hesperiidae > Urbanus > Urbanus proteus. The sequence goes on from DWPV01001550.1 coordinate 1,401, forward strand.
GCGCGTAGATGGTCCGTAGAATAGACAGGCAAAGTAAAAAAAAAATGATTTCTACACTGAAAGTCCCACATTAGGATTTTGTCCTGTGGGTGCCAGGACACAGAGACCCAGAACAGAAAGCAAAATTCGTCATTCCTTTGTCTGTCTAGTCGGGGATCGAACCCGGATCCCACTGCGTGTCTGACCAGTATGGTGACCGTTTCACCACTTGTGTCGTCATTCTAATTACTAATTAAATAAATAATGATAAACTTTGGTTGGTAAATCTGTAGGCTTCTGCTGCGGTACTGTCCATGTGTTCATAAGATTTGACATTTCCCAAAACTTTCCTAATTGCAGTTGAACCAGTCGTGTCTTCTCGTTAAAACAGTGTCCAGCTGTCTAATTTTTTTTATATATGATGAATCACCACTTACCATCAGTCGACCTGATGGTAAGTAGCCACTGCCATCACTGGACATCTGTAATCAACCCCAGATAAGATCATAGTCCTACCTAACGTCGGCCACAGATGCGTTGCTACCTCTGAGGACTAAGTTTGATTGCCTCGGATAAGTATGTTTCCCTAATCATACTCTTCAAACAGAACACAGCTGCGTTATACTGCTGTTATAGGGCAGAAATAGTTGTGGCGGTGGTGCCGCCGGAGTCGAATCACAAAGGGCCACAAAGGTTGATATTAAAGTTGATATTAAAAAAGACATTCGTGTCTTTTCACACACCAGCTACCGGAACTACCATTTACTTCACAGCACCTTATTTATTTCAGTATTTTAGTGACATCTGCAATTTTATTTCGATACACAATTCAGGTCACACAAAAAATCATGTACAACGTAAAATGTTTTATCAAAGGTGTCGGGTACAGCTAGGTGTCACATTGTTATACTGCGAACCGCATGCCGGATTAGATTAGAACACACGATGCAATGACAATGGTGTGGACGATACATCTATACAAATAAATTTTGAAGTGTCTGTTTGCGAATTCAAAATAACAATTTTTTACTCAATGCATATGAAAGTAAACGATACCTACCTATAACGAAAATGCAATTTAAAAAATTGTTTGTCTGTTTGGCTGAGGTAATTTTCTAAACGGCTGAACTGATTTTGACGGGACTTTCATTGGATAATAGCTGAAGGTCTAAGGCGTAACATAAGCATAACATACTTTAATTTTTGAAAAATCCATTTTCGCGTGCTCCACGCGCATGCACAACGTCGCGGGAGAGCGGGATGACATTTATGTTTAAATATGTATAATTTTTTACTTTTTAAACGCGGTTGAAACCGCGGGGTCATCTAGCGAAAATATATATTTATTTACATTAACCCATGCCCAATAGCGCTATTGGCAATTTATGTATGCAGTAATACACATAACGCAAGCATTCCGTCATGTTGTCGCAAATTAAATTTTCGCCGCCGCGAGCGCCGCCCGTCTGCAATTTGTCAGTCAAACGCCACACGCGACTGAACTGTTACAGTAATTTGAAATGTAGGTTTGCACTTTTCACAAATTTACTATTTTTTGTTAAAAACATCAACAATGTTTGTCGATGTGTTCTGTTTAACTGTACCTGAACTGAGTTTGAGATTCCTCACAAAATGATCTACAATGGCCCAAAACATGATCTACAAGTCACAAGGTTCGTCCATCCATTCATCAGCTTTTTGAGTTCCACTGGCGGGGTGATAGGCCTCGCCTAATTGGCGCCACTCCAACTAGTCCTGTGCCTTCTGAATCCAGTAGTTTCCCGCTGTCTTCTCTAGGTCACCAGTCCACCTGGTTGGTGGATCTGTGCTCCTTTTGCTTGCTCAAAAATGGTCTCCACTTCAGTACCTTTCTCCCTCAAGGACCTATCTTGCAAGATTATTAATCAATAATTATTATATATACCTATTAATCTACGGCCATATAATACGAATTATTCTATAAATTCGTCACGATTTATCAGTAATCTCATTCACAAATCTTGTTCGTATTCATCCAAACGTGCCGCGGTCCCCACATTGGAATGATGATACGAATCCCTTTACCGTATACCAAAACCCTTTCTAATTTTATCTCTCCTATGATATCTTTGTCTCTTATGACCTACTAGCTTTTAATAGCGGCTTCGCACTCATTAAATTACATACAAACCTTTCTCTGGCATCTGGAAGAAGAGTTCTTCAACAAAGCTGTAAAAAGAACTCTCCTTAAAAGCCGGCGATGCATTGGCGACTCCTCTGGTGTTGCAAATGTCCATAGGCGACGGAGACTACTTTCCATCAGGTGGCCCGTCTGCCTTATCGTTAGGCTTAAATATAATAAAACAAAATCTATCTATTAAAGAAACCGCATCAAAATCCGTTGCGTAGTTTTAAAGATCTATGCATATACAGCGGAAAGTGAATTTGTTTTACACTATGTAGTGATATTGATTATAGCAACACTCTTGCTAATGACTGAGTTCAGAAGATAGGGTTTTGTGTTTTTGTGAAGTTATTCAAATAATATATGATGTTTATAGCAAAAAAATTACATATAATACAGCTGATATAATTTTCAGTGCCTACTAATGTCTAGGATATTTTAGTATATATACAATTACAATTGATGACTGAAGACTACATTTACCACATAATTTTTATGGCTATATCTATTACTCGTAAACTATGACATCAATTCTGAAAAAAAAAACATGTCTAATACCGGTAGTGTTTTGGCTATTGTATGTAATAGTTTTGGGTGAGTGATACATATAAATTAGCTATACTAATGCTTTAGTAAAACTAAATTAGTAGTATCAGTAATGGTCACCTGTCAAAAGAAGTAATGGTAGCCATTACTCTTGTTGCGTATTATAAGTTAATATGTAAAATGGGTATATAATTTCATTATAGAAATTTTAATACAATCGCCAAGAAATTTTGAGTAGAATGTCACGTCAAAATATGTTAGCTTCCAACGCGACACTAATGCATCTCAAGACAGGGGACTGAGCAACGTGCTTTACCCTGCACGTGTAAGGCTTTTAAAATGTAATTACACAAGACTTTTCCTTGAACGTTTCTTAATAGAATTCACTCGGCTACGACTTGGAATAGGTAATTTAAATGGAAGCGAGACTTTGGGGTTTTGAAACGTGTAATTATGACATTATGACTTCTGCATGATATATGTGAGTAGCTATAAAGGAAGATAAAAAATAACTTGATTTTTACAATTAATTTACAAATCATTAATAAAATTCGTAGGCAACTAAAGAATAAAGTATATATGTATTATGAACAACTCCGACAATGCCATAAAAAAATGACCAGCCCTTAAAAATCGGCTATTATTCACTAATTGCATGTTGCTGCAACTCAATTATTAATAATATTCTTCATAAAAACAAACAAAAGACAAGATTTATACTTTAAGCGCTTTAGTTAACCTCTTCTAGAGAAGAAATTAAAATGAGCGACGAGAAGTGTCCGAGACGGCTGTAAAAAGTGCAGCTTAATGAATGGACGGGACACGGGACTGAGTGGAGTTTGTTAGTAAAATTTAGTGCTGGCATTAGTGCAGCAAAAAGCAACATGCATTGAAAATAGCGGATAAAAGTTGCAGAATATTATTCAAAAATTGACCATAATGTTATTTTTATAGAATATCGAAAAAAAATGTACATTGTTTACCTACTGCAACACTGTGTAAATACGATTTGAAATAATAATACATGAGATGTGATTCCATACTTAGGTACTTATATAAATATATTTATGTGTAACACTGTGTGTTACACTGTAAGACGCATTTTAACTTAGAACCTTAGTAGTAATAAAGTTAGGAATAAATGCATTTGTAGTCGATGAGGTGCACTTGCGATTCAGTTCTTTTTGAGTTTATGTTTATGTCATTAGGCTGAATGCTCGTTTGCTTCCCGATGCTGATTACTTACAGGAGTCTGGATACAGTGTAAGCTTATAAAGTATACATGATACCCACAACAAAAATGAAATTATTTTTTTTGTCTGTTTTTCTTGTCTTCTAAGCGGTTGGACTGATTTTAATGGGACTTTCACTGGCAGATAGCTGAAGGTCCAAGGCGTAACATAGGCTACTTTAATTTTTGAAAGAGCATTAGCGCGTGCTCCGGACGCATGCGGACGCCGTCGCGAGGGCGCAGGATATCACATAATATATGTACACATATGTCCGCCTTTTTACTTCTTTCAGGCGGGTGAAATCACGGGAATCAGCTAGTTGTTTATCATAAATTAATTATAGTGTAAATCAAGGTCTACTAAAATCACTTAACTCAAAATCTCCCCTCAAGTATAAATTAAAATGAGCTGGGAGCTATTATAAGTGGCTACGGAAGTGCAGCTTCAGATTAACGAGACAGAGGACTGAGCGCTTTTTACCAGTGAATTTAATTGTACAAATTTTTGTATACATTAAATGAATCCTAACGAATTAAGGAAGGTAATCCAGTAGTTCATAAGTTTAGAGTTTTTTGGCTTTGTGACATAAAGGTTCTATTATTTGACTACTTGATTATTTAGACTAAAGGAAAACACTAAGTCGAATTTGAAAGGCTTAGTTTGAAATGAAATTAAAGCACGCTTATAAGGCACACTGTAAAATCAACAAAAACGTAACACAATTGAAACAATTTAATCGAGTCTTATAATTCTAACCGTTTAATATTTTTAAATAATTATCCAAAATAAATTGAGTATCAAACTGAAGTGGCTACTTAAAGTGCAGCTTCAGTCAAAAGTGCCAGGGGACTGAGTGCTCTTTACAACTAGATTTTATTATTAAATAATGAGCTTACAGGCCAATTTTGTTAAGCGATTGGGTTATATTGAAGTAGCTATTTATTACCTTGCAAAGAACTTTTGATGTCATGATTAAGTACTTTAGATTTTAGTACTTTTGCCCATAAAAGATGTAGATGTAGATCTCAACCGATCTAAAAAGTAAAGCAACGTTGGGCGCGGTCGGTAGATGGATGGGTGACTGCTAGTGGCAAAAATTTCATGCGCGTTTCCGTGCTTCAGAGGGCACGATAAGCTGTCGGTCTCGGTTGCTATCGTTAGATACCAGTCGTTAAGCCTTGTCGGAGGCCTTATGGGCGGTTTGAAAACATTCGACACGGGTTGGCCACTAACCCGTACCCCCTCCACCAACACGCATTGGGGCAGCGTGGTAGAGTACGCTCCAAGTCTCTCTTAGTCGTGGAAGAAGACCCGTGCCCAGCAGTGAGACATAAAAAGGGTTTGCGGCAATATAATAATATGTGTAACAGGTATTATACATAAATATCATGTTCCAATAATATTCACTGCATGAACTTAATGGGTAAATAGTAGTGTCCGACCGAAGCTTCGAATTCGACCACCTTCGGCCATAAATCGCACCTTCAGCAAAACCTTCGGCTTCGGCCAAAAAGGGCCGAAGTTTTGGCCGAAGCCGAAGGTTTCTAAAATGCACCGAAATTGAACAAACTGTCGCAAATCTGGGAGAATATGACGGAGATGATGAAGCTCAGAAAGCACACGCAATCTATTGTGGGCTTACACAGCCATTTGTGTCAGAAATTTTATTATTTGGTAATGATACAATTTTTGACACGATGCGTAGAAATTTTAATCAGCTCTAGAAGTTATTTGTTTAAAATTAAGATAAAAAATCATGTCTTTCAACTAGGTACAATATTAATTTTAGCCAATCTGAACCTGAATTTCTCAGAGTTTTTAAACTTTCGGCTTCGGCCGAAGGTGCCGTGATTGCCGAACAATAGGCTTCGGCTTCGGCCTCGGCCAGAATTAGACCTTCGGTCGTTCACTAGTAAATAGATACCGAATAAAACATTATACATAATAGATCACGTAATACATAATAGATATATCCGTTGAAAGCTTTAGTTGAAAGTGATACGGACTCTGATATAAATAGTGATGTTATTATGGATCAGATGATGATTGTTACGTGTCTGGAAAAGATCCTAATAATAATCACATAATTATTCAATAATTCAATAAAGATTTAATTAAGGCTAGGAAAATTAAAATTGGGCAGTTTCAAACGTTAAGGTTGGTAACATTTCATTTCTCTACAGTCTCTACACCAGTGTTTCCCAAAGTGGGGGATAACGCCCCTCCCCCGGTGGGCGCTGGAAGCCTAGAGGGGGGCGGTAAGGGGCTCAGAAAAATCGAGGGGCGCTGATGTCCATGGGCGACAGTGGCCACTTACCATCAGATGGATTGCATGCTCATTTTCTATTTAGTGACATAACATTAAAGAAAATATAGGTTAATTAATTTCCAGGCGAGTGTAATAATTATGTTATTAAGGTTTAAGTTTAAATAATGGGGGGCGCTACAAAATAACTGATTTTTAAAGTGGGCGTTACACTGCTCTACGTCTGCTCTACACCAGAGCTGCTCTACACCAAGGCTGCGGCCAGGGGACTTCTTTCATGAAAAGGACTCTAAGCCTATGTGTATCATCTTTCTCTTTTTTCCTATTTGTTGGACACTCACACTGACAGTCCTACCTGTGGCTCGCTCTACTCTTCTACTACTACTACTACTCTATTAATGCGAGCGACAGTAAAGTTAATAATAAATAGTTAAATATATAAATTTAGAATGTAAAACAGTACCTATGGTACTAATTTTTTTAAACACCAAATCCAGGCGTTTTCGATTGAAGAATGGATAAAGAATGATAAACATTTCATGATGTTGACTAGCAAATTTATTACTTCGTTACTTACAGCATCCGGTCACATATTGCCAGCTGGTACAGGGTTGATAGTCAGCATCTGGGGTGCCCATAGGGACCCCAAGTACTGGGGACCTGACGCTGAATGCTTTGACCCCGACAGATTCCTACCTGAGAGATTCAACTTGCCACACCCATCTTGTTATTTGCCCTTTGGTGGCGGACCCAGGAATTGTCTTGGTAAGAAATTACATAGCTACTAACATTTTCCGACTTGAACCATTTTACACAAATTATTTAACTTATACGTTATATATTTTTTTATTTTACACGCATACTGATGAAGATCATACTAAATTGCGGTTTTATATAAATACTAAATTGCGGTTATCATACACAGGCATAAAAATAACAGTAGGTTGATAGTATATAAAATATGGGATTACTTGGTTTTATGTGAACAGAGTAAATTGATTGTTTGAGTATAAACAAAAAAACAATCAAATAAATCAAAATAACTAAACTTAATTTTACCACAAACCCCAAATCGAAAGGAGTATTACGTAACTAGCTGATCCCGCGGTTTCACATGCATTTGAAAATTAAATCAATAAACATGTCGCGAGATTGACACGGCGACAAAACAAAACAAACGAATCCCACGGGAACCGCACATTTTCATGGAATAAAAAGTATATGTTATTCCAGACTACTGTCTATGTCTGCGCCAAATTTCATCCAGATCCATATAGCTGTTCTTAAGTTATAGAGTAACAAACATCCATCCATCCATCCTCACAAACTTTCCGCTTTGTAATATTATATTAGTAAGATTAGTAAGATAAGATTAGTAAAATTTCACTAAGAAATGCAATTTCAGGTTACCATTACGCTATGATGTCAATGAAACTCGTGTTCTCAGCAATTCTGAGAAGATATAAAGTAATAAGAACGCCTCAGGAAGGGCCCATCCCGCAAATGAAGATGAAACTGGATCTTATGATGAAAGCAGCTGATGACTACCAAATAGAATTGCAGAGGAGATAATCAAACATAATTATAACTTTAAAGCTTTAAATAAAACTCTTAGATTTTAAAACGAGCATGCAGTCCTCCTCATTGTACTTATGTATCCACAATGTGTTGTGTCATAACTGGACTCAATCATAGCCAAAACAATAGCCATAAACAGGTGCGGCGATTGGAACAGGGGCCTGTTTAGTCGAACCATGAAAGGTTAAACTATGTATCTTAATGAGATTAATAATAAATTTCTTATCAACTTTTGTATATTTGTGAAAATAAATGAATGAATAACAAGATAAAACGTCTACATTAGAAAGTGTAAGCAAGTTTTTTTATTTGTAACAATTACCACATGCTACAATTTAACTTCAAAACTTTTGTATAGGTACTTAGGATATACTTTTATAGTGTTTTGAGTGTATGTTGTGTAAAATGTACTTATTAGGTACGCCAAAAATATTCGAATATAAATCCATTGACATAGTTATTTTATACAGAGTCTGATGATTGATGTCGGAGCCTTTAAAAGGGCAAAATACGGACAATTTTATTGTCAATTCTTTTTTTTTTACTTTTTGACCATTGTAATGTAATGTGGCAGACATTTTCATATTGGAATTCCTCGAATAAGTATTCTTTAAAATACCACTCGCTTCAAACCAGAATACAGTAGCGCTTAACACGCTTATACTTGTAGTTTTAAAGCAGAAATTGGTGTGGCGGTGGTCGCACCTCATATTTATACTTTACAATCTTTTTATTTTTGCTCGATCGTAAAATATAGGTAAGGAAGACCGAGGGATCTGTTTGAAAACAAAAGTGATTTGAAACAACACTAGTGTTTATACGAGATTACTTCAGCCAAACAGACAGACAATTTTTAATTGCATTTTCGTTATAGGTATCATGTATACTTTCATATGCATTGAATAAAAAAATGTTATTTTGAAATCACAAACACACACTTCAATTGTATTTATTTGTATAGATTTCGTATTCAAAACCAATTCAAAAGGTAGACTGATAGAGGTATGGCGAGGTAGGTATTGCTGCAGAAGAAGTGACCTTGCTGCATAAAGGCCTTATGCCGTATCGAGTATAATTTATAACCAGGCTTAGAACCTCAACCATACTTCACCCTATAGGCACATAAAAAATAATCAGCCAAGTGAGAGTAGAACTGGCACATGGAGGGTTCCGTACCATTAAATGTTAGCTGGATTCACACTATACCGATACCTATATACAGATACCTATATAGCGTCGTAACAAATAATATTGATATATGTATATTAATAAAAAGTTATTTCCGCCGTATAATATTAAAGTTGCAAATAGACATTGTTGGTTGTCGATGTGTTTTTTTTTCCGGTGCTACTACCATTCTTTCTAATAGTAGTAGCACGGGGAATAACAATTTCAAACTAGAAGTAAACAGTTTAAAAAAATATATAAAATCATATGAGCCAAGATTACAATCAACTTGGCAGCTGGATACCTCGTAGACAGTTTAGGTTTAGCCACGGTTTCCATACTATTACAGTGTTTGTGTTAATTAGTATATTTATGCAATTTCATTCTGATTACTCAATATTAAGCGTATTGAATATTACTGTATGTGATAATTAATTTCCGGATTAATTCGAAAAGCAGTTGCATTGGGGGTAAAAATCTAAAACAAGAAATCATACCCCCACGGAGGAAAATTTGAGACGAATGTTTGTATTATATTGAAAAAAAAACTAGATATAGAATCTAAGACTGGGAAGAATAATATAATCAATGATATAACCAAAGTATTTTATTTGTGAGTACTACGTGTACAATGGCTTTCTTTTCTCTAGAGATACTTGGTAGTCGTCTACTGCCTTCATCATGATGTCGAGCTTCACTCTGATGCGCGGCACGTTGGTCGGCTCCGGCTCCAGCACCACGCGGTACCGCCGCAGAATCGCCGACAAACCCGTTTTCATCGACATCATGGCGTATTGGTAACCTTGAAAAGGCAAATGTATAAGTATTTTAGATATCTTTAAATCAAAAATGAAATAAAACGATGTAAAAAACATTTGAGACTAACTGGGCTGCCGTATTCTCCCGACATTGACAAACTCCTTTGACAAGTGTGACCACTTACAATTTATGATCAGAACTAGTCATTTACTTCTGCCGGTGTAACACAAGGAGGCGTGTTGTCTCCTCTCTTTTTTACTATCTTCATAAATTCTCTGAGTCTTCACCTAACTTCTCTCTAACACAGAAATATTGCTAACAAGTACATAGAGAACGTTTACCAGCGTTGGTTCGGCATTTTGCAGTAGCAAACAAATAATGTACTCTACGAACATGAGTGCGATTTGGTATGCTATAGTTTATTTTATTAACAAGAGGCATACAATCATATCTTTCATGACATACATACATACGTCATAAAGCAACAAATCATTAAGTTGAAGTCTATGGTTGAAGTGAGTTGAGTTTAGAGTTTGGATGTCATATTTCTCACAAAGACACTGATATGGCAAACGATAGCGAGAGCATTTATAGTGTACGAGCCTTAAATACTTTATTATATATAAGGTTATATCATAAGGTTGTCTTGAAAAAACGCTTTTCTGCAATAAGACCGCCTTTTGTATTTGTCTTTTAATTGTATGTATTTATAATATTATTTCCGCGTGTATTGGGTACAATAAAGTATATTATTATTATTATTAGAGTCATCTGAATCTTCGCTGGTTTTAAATCATGATTGTTCCTTCAATGAGCCTTTTTTCTTAGTTGGTGATCTATCACTTATTCCTAGAATAGTATGCGTTGGTACAATAATAAAGCGTATTATTATTTTAAAATACTATGATGCAATTCCTGGTTAGAGCATTTTTAAATAATACAGTTTGTTTTTTTCTAAACCGATACTGTCCCTATTTTAGCAATTTTTCGCCAGTGCTTATTTTAAATAAATGATTGACACACGATTAAACTTTTTTTAAGTTTTGTTTTTCACTTTCATCATGCCATGGCGATTTATGAGAGATACCCTCCTACAGGCAATGGCCATAAACTAAGACCAAATAGCGACGGCAACCAAAATACCACCTTACCGATGCAATTTCTAGGCCCGTTGCTGAACGGCATATAACTGCAAGCATGTTGCAAGTTGAATCTCTCCGGCAAGAAGCGATCGGGGTCGAACGCTTCGGCGTCTGGTCCCCAGTACTTAGGGTCTCGGTGGGTTCCCCAAATTGATAACATTGCACCTGAACCAGCGGGTAAAATTCGACCAGAAGCTGAAAATGTAAATAGGTAATAAATATGAAATAAAAGTTGGTTATGTATAATTATACTTTTGAAGTCAGCGCTTGTGAAATCTACAATATTTTTATACAGTGTGAGGATACGAGTACACTCTTCATTACTTGTATCATGACGTAAACGATGACCGATTGGCTGACTCTAGGGCTTGTCCCAAATCAACTTTTAAAGTAACATTATTGTAAGTCATATTGCTTTTAGTGAACCTACCTCCTTATTTAAATTATTTTTGAGCCCGAGTGATTTCATACAATACAAAGCAGTGAAAGCACTATTTCGATATTAATATTGAAGAAAGGTTGACTTACGTAATTTTGTGTCTACCAACACTTTTCTTGCAATTATGGGTACCGGTGGAAAGAGACGTAAGGATTCCTTTATTACTCTTTCTAAATATTTTAATTTCTTCAAATCTTCCTTTACTAATGACCTTTCAGAATCACCAAAAACTTCACGCAACCTAAAAAAAGAAACTTGGATAAGTTATATTAATTTAAAATTTATCGATGAATTCTGTGACTTTGTACGTGCAGACAGACTACACAAACATCCAAATGAAAAAAAAGAAATTACATTACCTTTTTAAAGGTATATCCAATAGTTATCCGAGGCATTCCAACTTACTCCTCAGAGGTAGCAACGCACTTGTGATCGACCCTAGTTGAGATTATAACGTTGTCTGAGGTTGATCACAGGTGTTTATTGAAGGTAGTGGACACATACCATCAGGTAGCCTCGTCTGCTAGGTGGTACTTTGATACTATAAAAAAGTTTTATTTGTCCAACTGAAAGCCGATTCCGATTGTAACACGTTTAACTAACGAGTCGAAGAGGATCGGTGGTAGAGACGGACATAAGAAGAGGTGTCAAAAATTCCAACCTATATAAGGTAGGCATTTTCAAAAACTAAAACAGGTGTTTTATTATTTGTCATCGGGAAGCTAATTACTATTTTTTATAGTGCAAATGGAAACCAATAGAACTCAACTCATACTTAGGTGTTTAAAATTTTTAAAACTGTATTTAAATGAAGATTTATCATATCTTAATAACCTTGATATCCAATAGAATTTACATATATTTACATAATGCGCGCACAAAGCAGATCTCTAAATTATATTTACTTATTACACACTCGCGGATTCCCGCTGTTTTACCCGCGTTAGAAATATGAAAATTCAAACATATTTAAATACAAGTGATACTCCGCTAATGCTTTTTTCAAAAATTTCAGACTATCTTCTACTGAAATTCCCGTCAAAATTGATCCCGCTGTTTAGTAGATCTCAGTACCTCAAACAAACAGACAGACAGATTGTTTTTTAAAATTGTGTTTTAGTTATAGACACCGGTTATACTTTCACTTGCATTTAGTAAAAAGTTGTTATTTTGACATTACAATCAATCACTTCAACTTTATTTATTTGTATTGATATAGTTAGATTTAAGTATTGTAATTATAACGACTATATTACCACATTCTGTAAAAATACAATAATATTCCACGTAAATAAATAATGTCCCTTTGAGTATCATCCAGCTTAATAGACTCCTTATCTATGAGACTCGGTCTGCCGGACAGGTTAAGCTCAAGAATTAATATTAAATTTAAAATATCGTTATATATTTTTAGACTAAGATTACAAGTGTAAATAATAAAACTAAAATGTAACAATGTGTTTAGTAGTTTTTGCGTGATGCACGTACAAGACAAACCTGTAATTAGCATTCTAGATATTTAAAACTTCACTGCTTCGATCAACAATACAAACATTATTGTTGATCGAAGCTTCACTGTTAAAGTTGTTTTATGAAGTTTGTTTCGCCGGTTCTTACGAACGGTTTGGCTACGAAACATCTTGCAAAACAAAAATAGATATAATTCTGTATTTACTGAGTCTATTTGGATTAAAATTGTTGTTTTAATTTGAATATACATAAATATCTTTATAATCAGATCGTATCATTTTGATATTGCGTCAATGGCAAAAATGTTCACCAATATTCTAAATGAAACATAACAAAATAGCAATAGCACTGGTTGCCGCCATTTAGTTGCTTATACTACACCACGCGTTTCAATACTTACTCTTCGTAAACTTTGTCTTGTATTAATGGATATTTGCCTAACAACTGCAGGGTGTACCCCATGCAAACCGCCGATGTGTCCGTTCCCGCGACTAGGAAGACCTTTGTTTCTTCTATTATTTCTTTATCATTGTATCTACTTTGACAACCGGACTGAGACAAAAATACGTCAAAGAAAGATATTGTTGATGTTTGTTGGTAGCTGCCTAATTCTGAAACAAATCACCTATTATATACATAACATATCTTCGTAGATATGTATGTCAACGTACAGATGATTTGATGGATTATTATTACTGCATTTTAAGTTACAATGCCTTGGTGATAATAAGGTGTAAATCATTAGTCTTACATAGAGGATGTCAAAAAATTCAAAGTCTATGTCGGTAAACATGGTGCTAAGGTAGTGTTACTTAACAGAACAGAGAAGAGGATGATACATATTGTTAAGTGGCTTTTACGTAAAGTAATTTTTCGGATTTTTCCAAATAAATATGCGGATAGCTAAATCAGAAACGCTAAATGAAATAAGTTAATGAGGCCGATGGATAAACTTGCGTCGTCGTAGATTATTCTAATATGTATGCTAATTTAAAGAAATAGTCATTTTAATATCTAAAAATTACCGGAGGGATGATCAGGTACCGTCTCACATTTTTTCTCATTCTCCAATTCTTCGTGCTTATTCTTCACGAACTAAAAAAATACATAAGAATTAACTAGCGGATCCCCGCGTTTAAATAGTAAAAAAGAATACATATTTTAACATAGAGCTCGCGCTAATGCATTAAAAAAAATTAAAGTGGCTTATGTTACGCCTTATATTTCCAGCTATATTTCAGTAAAGCCCTGTCAAAATTGGTCCAGCCGTTTAGAATATTACCTCAGCCAGACAGACAAACAATTTTTTTTTTTAATTAAATTTTCGAGTTATAGGTATCGTGTATACTCTTATATGCATTAAGTAAGAAATTGTTATTTTGAAATCACAAACAAAAACTTCAATTTTTCTTATTTATTTGTATAGATTATATCTGTATACGGGTGATTTTTTCATGTGTGAGTGGATGGGGATATTCGAAACTATAAGGATTAGCGAAAAACGCTGAAAGGACTTACGAGACCGTTTTTGATAAAAACTAAAACTGCATATTTTGTTTTTCAAAAAAATGATTTCCCTAGCCGGAAATCGAACGAGTTCACTTTGAAAAAAAACACACCCTGTATTATTGCGCCATCTGATCGTGTTATTTATAAGGGTTAAATTCTGGAAACTAACTATATCTGTCAAACTAAAGGAATGGGCATTTTTTTTACAAAATATATTTTTTTCCATACGATCTTACTAAACATTTGACAAACCAAAATGAATTTTCAAAAAAATGAGCAGTTTTCTTTAGTTTGCCATGTATAGTTAGTTTGCAGAATTTGCACTATCTGTAGGTCTAATAATACAGGCTGTGATTTTTTAGCAAAATGAACTTGTTCCCGGATGGGAATGTAGTTTTAGTTTTTGTCAAAATCGGTCTCATAAGTCCTTTCAGCACTTTTCGCTAATCTTTATAGTTTCTAATTTCCCCATCCACGCACACTTGAACAATTCACCCTCTAGATGATACAATATGTTGTTTTTTTACGTACTTTCAACGTTCGAAGTGGAATGAGGGCTACCTATGGTTTTTAGGTATACTGAAAAAATAATTATATTTTAAAGAGTTAGTTATTGTAATAATATGAAACGGATCTTAAATGCAATATTAAGCAAACTTACCCCATTCATGAATTCATCTACCATATTCATATGGTTCTTATACCCGGTGTACTGCGGGAATAACTTGAAAATCCATTCAGGGTGAAGCCATAAGTGGAATATTCTCTCGCAAACCAAATTCAACAAGTAGTTCAATGCATCTAGAAATGGTACATTTCGAGTGCCTTGTGAATTTATCTTAACTCCCATTGACGTTTCTGTAAAATTAATTATTTACCATGTTTAGTGGTACCATACATCGTAGTTAATTTATCTATTCCAGACCGAATTTGTATGTTCATAAGAGTTTCTAAACCAACGGGCGGCAACAAGCCGCTGTCACCACAATCCGTCCACGTCATATTCAATTTTAGTAATAAAAATATATTGATAAAAAATGTTTGCTAGTAAGTAATGTGTTTTCTTTTTCATAAATTTAAGACGTAATTTTAACAATGGAATATTTTAATTGACCGGTAATAAAACATTCTTTAAAAAATCTAGCTTTGTGCATCCTTCAGCAGTTCTAATCTTGATGCACTTCTTGTTTCTGAGTCCTTTCTCAAGCCGTCACTTCCTCCTGCCCTGTACGCGTTACCTGGATTTCATCTCATTCAAAAAGATAGAAGGATAGGTAAAAGATGTGGTGGTGTTGCATCTACGCACGAATATTCCTTACAAAGTCGTCTGCGCGTCTCTTCCTGAGTATACCGAATCAGCAGAACATTTATTTATTGAATTATCAATCAACAAGATAAAAATCCTACTTTCTGTTTTTATAGTCCCAATCACACTGTCGATTATTTTGAACTGCTTGGTTAAAGTTTTAGTGACCTTTGCCCCATTTTGAGCACATAATACTAATGGGTGATTTTAGTTCCTGCTCGCTTAGACAAGATTCTCGCTCATCTAGACTTTCAAATCTCTTAAACTCCTTCGATCTTGAACTTTTACCTCTATCTGCTACTCACAATTTTCCCAACTGTACTCCTTCGCTTCTAGATTTAATAATCGTCTCGTCTCCGAATAATGTCGTTAGCCACGGCCAACTTACTGCTCCGTTTTCCTATCATGATCTAATCTATCTCTCCTATCGCATTCGTACTCCGAAGCGTAATCCTCAATATCTTTTCTTTCGCAATTACAAGGGCATAAGTCTGGAGGCATTGCGGCGTAATGCAGATGGTCTTGACTGGTCAAAGGTGCTCAACGACCGTAGCGTTAATGGAAAAGTGAACATTTTTACATCAGCTATCCTCGAACTGCTCGACAAGCTTGCACCTGTCCGATGTGTCAAAGTCAAGCATAAACCTGCACCCTAGATTACATTAAAGAAAATTAAATTAAATTGAAAAGAAGATAAAAGCAAAATGAAGATACAAAAGGTGTCCCAAAGACTAAAATCTTTCTTGTTTTTAAACTTTTACGAAATCGTTGCAATCGTCAATGTAAAGACGCTATTTCCATGGCTCTCTCTCTCTCTAATAAGGACGCTAGTGACGTTTGGAGTTTCCTTAAGTCCATCGGAATCGGCAAATCTTTCAACGCAGCGTAAAAGGATATTGATTTAAATGATTTCAATAATTACTTCTCAAATTCTCCTGATGTTATCAATCCTTATCTCAAGTCCCAAACACTAACTGGACTATAATCCATCGTCTCCCGGTTTTAGCTTCTCCTCTCTTTCGGAAGAAAGTGTAAAGAAATCCACCCTTGCCATTTCTTCTAAATCAATTGGCAATGACAATATTTGCTCAAGGATGATAATACTAATTCTTCCTTGTATACTTCCTATTATCACTCACATATTCAACCATTCTTTAGTATCCTATACCTTCCCTGCTTTTTGGAAACAGGCGCACGTCATTCCTTTGCCTGAACTTGCTCCTCCTAATACACTATCACACTATCGGCCTATATCCATTTTACCTTTTCTTTCCAAAGTCCTTGAGCATATTGTCCACACCTAATTTTCTTTTTTTTTCTATCAGCAAATGGCATTCTCAACTGTCTCCAATCCGGCTTCCGTCAATGCCATAGCACTTTGATTGCTCTCCTAAAAGTTACAGAATACATTCACTTGGCTATAGAAAATAAGCAACTAACTCTTTTAGTGCTTTTAGATTTTAGTAACGCCTTTTGATCAGTTGACTTTGATAAACGTTTCTTCAACTGCCATTTTAACTAACTGAAATCTCTCTCACTCAAACTTTAATTCAACCGACTACGCTGGATGATACAGAGGTGCTACTTAATAAACTTAAGCGCTTGCAAAACCTATATATTCGATTTATCTTTTGTCTTCGTAAGTTCGATCGTGTTTCATCCTTTCGCAACGATCTCAAGTGACTCCCAATTCGCTTTTGCTGGAACACCAGGTTTTATGCTTGCTATTTAACATCATCCGTCGTCCAGCATGCCCTTCCTATCTGCGATAATGATTCACTCGCGCTCGCCCTTCTATTGCTCCTTATAGGACGCACCTAAAGTCTCTACTCAATTTCCCTCCGCATAAAACCAGTTCGTATCCCCACTCATTCTCTGTTCCCAAAATATTTCTATCTTAAAGAAGAAAGTAAAAGAACATTACCTGTTCTTAGCTTTTTGATTGTGCTTTATTTATCTACCTTTATATGTTTAACCGTTAACCGTTAAAAGTTTGTATGTATTTAGTTTATTCAATATTTTCTGTTTTGTTTTTTTATTTTACTTAATGTTAGACGTATTTTGTTTTCTATTAACATAAAGCACGCGAATTTTCTACCATCTATTAATTACATTTCCACTCTCAAGTCTGGTGGAAGAAATTTCTATAGAAATAGGCAGCACCTTTGCACTAACTTTTCTTTATAACGTTAACTATGTTTTATATTTTGTGTGCATAAATAAATTAAAAAAGTGGTTAAGTGGCTCTAAGGCTAAAATGACTAACACAAAGTTTGTTATCAATACGCTAATAAGTTAAAATCAATTTTGTACATTCGGTTACATACCTAGATAGTCACAAATAAAGCCCATGTTAATTAAAGTGTATTAATAAACTCACCTCCGATGGAATCAAAAGTATATCTGCTAATATAAGGCCAGATACTGAACAATCCCTTTCCACTTTGTGGCGCAAGTTTTTTCACCAAGGTGTCGCTATTATTCGAGAAAATGGCCACGAATTTTTCTAATACTTTTGGAGAGAAAGCTGATACATTTATTTTACGGCGTCTTTTCCAAATAGATACTGAAACAGTCAAATAATTTGTAGGTCCGCTAGAAGTAATTGATAAAAAGGTCGGCAAATGAGCAAGTCTACAAAATGTGAAAATTTGATGACAGAAACTTTCAAAATTTAAATTTTAGATTTTAGTTACTCGGATTCTATGAAGGCATCTCTAACAATTTGTTGTTTTTTTCATTCATGCATTATTAAAACACACTCAAAAGTATTGGTTCTTGTTAAAGCTTACTTAAATTGCAGCTCGCCCCTTGACCAAGACCCATGTCACTCAATTTCTATAAGTCAGTACACAATCCTTTTGTACTAACTTATATAAATTCAACGTGTAGTAACTCATAATAATTTTATTACGTAAAACTACAAATAAGCACATAAAATTAATGAGCTTACCTGGTGCAAATATACTACCATTTCCAATTATTTTGTTTATAAAGCGATGGATATCATCTTTCTCCAAACTAGTTTTTAATATCATTTCTATATCTTGTGGATTTACTGTCACTGGAACATAAAAATGCTCGTTAATTTATAGATGAAAATATGAAAATATATTTTATAAATAAATTATTACCATAACATAAGGCCCGACTGCTTAAAGTTAACAACACCAATAACAACAACAAAATTATTTATTTGTACACCAAGATTTATACACAATAAAAGATCAAAATCAAAGCTGCAGATAATGAGCTTTGACCTGGTGTTTAAAGATATGAAGGGAATTAGCGAGGCGGATAGATTT
>DWPV01001551.1:0-20259 GCA_018251915.1 Urbanus proteus proteus
ATGACCTCTGCAATTTGATATTCAAATGCTATTGGCACATTCATATGCAATTTCACAATTTAGAAATTCGTACGTATTGGTCCTGCAAGTATTGTCCCTGTAGTTCCGGGACCAGAATAGGGCTACGGTATTCCCTGTCGTAAGAGGCGACTAAACGTAGGTTTCTAGGGTTGCAGGTGGCAAGAGTGGGAGCTGGAACCGTCCAGCAAGCAACCCCGAGAAGGACGGCGGTTTGTGATCGCATACTGTCGTAAACACCAGCTGATGTGATTTGAGTAAATGCTCACCAGGTCTGAGAGACTGAAAAGGGCATCGCGCTTGTAGAACTTCGGCGGAGATCCAATAGAGTTCCCGGAGTCCTCTACTGTCGAGCGCTAATGACGGCCACCGTGGGGTTTTAGTGCGATAAAAATCCCACATAACCCAGCGTCGCTTCCAGGCGTCGGATACCTTTTGAAGGTTTCCCCTCGTCATAAAAAAGATACAAGTATTCCTGATTACACATCGGTCACTTATTATATGCCTTGCTTTTATAATCGTAATCCTTTATAGCCAAATTTCCTCCAATCCATTCGCCAAATATTTCCAAAGACATTTTGGAGAAGCAACGCATCCAATGCCAAATCGAACTCTAATCCTATTTAAAGCTAATTATAAATGTCCTATAATGTGTGATCTAGATTATACTTAATATCAGGTAAATTACAAAAAAAAACATAACCGCTACTTGCTTACATGGTGAGAAGAAATTAACTCACGAAATAGTATCATAAAATATTATGACAAATTTGTAACAAAATTCAAAGTCATAACGTTTCCTTTCCATAAATCTGTGATTTCACCCACTGTGCACTCGTATCCGCGTTTCCCGTTAGTCGCACATTGGCGCTAACACTAAATATACCGCCGGGTATTGAACCCGCGACCGATATCCCGTGCCAATGTTGCTAACCATTTAACATACTAGTGCTGCCACCCGGATCACTTCGGATGCCGTGCGTGTCATCACACTGACATCACGGATTCCATTTGTATCTTACGCATTGTGATGCAATATTTTTTGATTGTCTATTTAGGGGGTTTAAAATTTGAGAACCACTGTTCTGGTCAACATAGTTTAATGAAGTAGGTAAATAATTTATATGTCTTATATTTCCACGTATTTATTTAATTAAACACACCATTACATTACAAGCCTTAATTGAAAAAAATGTGTATTTTTGTATCACTATTCCATGTACATATTTTTAAGATATTTCTTAACTAAAACTATAATAAATGATAAGTATTATTTTATTTATTTTAAGAAGCAATAGATTTTTTACTCCAAAATCAATAAAATTAGCAAAAAAATTGCAAATCTAGTCGCGCGTTTCTTGTCGAAAAATTAATTTCAATTTACGATACCTAACCATTACTTACAATGAATAACCGAAAGCTTCCTAGTAGTGTAAATTTATTGCCACTAATATGATCTGCACGATTCATAACGGTTATAACGATAGTAAAAACTTAGATGAGTAGTTAATGACGCAAATTTATCTGAACGTACAGACTAACATGGCTAAAACTATTTTTATTTCTTTTTTTTTTAAATAATGTAGGACGTTTTAATAATATGTAGTATTACACGAACATGCACTTCACCTGATGGAATCCGGCCACTGCTGCTCATGAACATGTGTATGGCATATCATAACATAAGACTATTGAGGTCAGACATATCTAACTTCATTAGAGTCTTAGCTGAGGTTGAAAACAGATGCGTTGCTACTCCTGAGGCTACATGGAACGTCTCAAATATATTATGTCATTATTCATTATATTATGCTCGTTTTCCTCAGTAACCGCAACGTTTCACAAAAGAAATAAAGATATACATTATAAAATACCAATAGTTTTGAAATAAATAAATATTTATATATCTACTACTTATAATAACATCAAATTGGTCTTCATTTATTTGCATAAATTACGCAGGTAAATAATTATCGTCCAATAAGTAAGTACTTTACCTACATTATCAGTAATTGACCAGTATCGTAGAAATATGACATGCACACCTGACATGAATAAGTCTATTTTCATTTTGTTATTTACATACATACTATATTCACATATATCAGATTTACCAGAAACTTCATATTAATCATCAAAATATTGTGTATGGACTTTCCGTATTGCAATGCTAATATTTATTTATTTTTCGCTATATTTGTCAACCTTGTATTCACGGCCAATACATGCACTGCGTTGTGTATAAGTATACATCTATTTAATATGATCTGTGTGTCTGTTTATGTAATAATTTTTCACTTGGGTACTAAATGTTCAAAAGCGGCAGTGGCCAATTACCATCAGGTGGATTAAAGTATAATAATTATACTAGATAGAGAACATTAAAGAATCAATTAATTTATTAAGTCTGTTGCGCAGACTACTTCTTCTAAACCTAAACTATAACGTTTTATTTATTATTCATAAATAAGTAACACCAGCAATAAACAAGGAATGTTTTTACATAATTTTTGTCAAAAAAGGCTAAGTCGAACTCTGTGAACACTTTCCTTACATGACAAATTCAACTCCTACCTCAATTAAGGAAGTTTATTTCAAAACTAAATTAATTTACACTTATGTCATCTCTTATGTCATAATCGACATTACGCAACTCGAATAAACTAAGATCCTCCTTCAAAGCGCGAACTGATTTTGGCGGTAAAAATTAAAATACTTAAATAAATTGAAAGTGAAACCTCCGATCCCCTAACCGTGACTTAACGGTTCGCGTATCAACATGACACACATTCGAGATTATTTGCCACTCAAGCTAAAGTGCAAAGTAAAGGCCGCGTCGCTGTTAAACTCTACTGTAACTTCTCGCTAGTTTAAAACTTATTAGAGGATTAATAAAAGTAGTGAGTGCATACAGATGGATTACATAAAATGCATAATCCGACGAAAAAAAGTAAAAAAGTAGTTAGGTAATTATGTTCTTACTCTTTGGAATAATTATTAGAAAAAAAAACAGAATGAAAAAAGGAAATAAAGCAAATAATTAAGAAGATTATTAGGTTATTATTCTTTCGACTACTTAATTATAATAAAAAAAATAGAAGCAAATAGTTGTTACTTTTAAATAAAAGTTTATTAACTTTCCTTGTTAGTTTGTTAGTATGTGTGGCTGTATTTTTGCAACTGAATTTGGAACCAGTTAACCACAAACCAAAACGAATTTAGCTGAAATTATGCACACACGATTGGTTTGGATAACAATGCATTTTAGGTCATTGACGTCATTCTTAATTAAATATGACGGACGAATTACACCCCATGATAATTTTGGGTATATGGGTATAGAAAAGATTTTATGATGAAAATAATGACATCTTTACTTATTCATAATGAAATACGATTAATATGCACTCCATGATAATTATAGGAGTGAAATTAAAAGAAAAATCACTTATAAAACTTTTTTTAATATAAATATTATTATTACTAATCTCTGCGCTCATAGTCGCAAACTTAGTTTTCTTATATCGTGAATGTCATGACACTCAAAGACGACCTATAGGTACCTAGGACAGATATATAAGTACATCATTTACATGTCTATCGAACCCGGAACCTTCTGCATTTCAAACCGGTATTATGACCGCTCCACCACGCCAGTTGTGGGTTTTGATAAAAAACTTAACAAAAAATACAATCGACAGAAGAAGGATTACCTGGTAGCTAATTATAAATTGTATTGAATATATTTAAGGGTGGTAGAGCTTTTTGTGCTTCGACTACGGTGGCACCACCGCCCCAGTTATTTCTACCTTATAATATCAGTGTTCAGCGCAGCTGTTTTCTGGTCTGAAGGGTGTGGTAAGGGAGACATACCTATCCGAAGCGTTCCAACTTATTCCTCAGGGGTAGCAACGCATCTGTGGCCGACCTCAGGTAGGACTGTGATCCTATCTGAGGTTGATTACAGGTGTCCATGGGCGCCAGTGGCCATTTACCATCAGGTGAACTGCAAGCTCGTTTGCTATTTGGATCGTCTATATATAAAAAATAACTTCTGTCCTGTAAATATCTTTATTAATTTTATGATATTAATAATACGTTTTTCTTTTTCAGGTACGTACCTACCGTATTGGATTGCTAACGTCACCGAATGCGTAAGCGTGAACACTACAATAATAAAAGCCTTTACTATTTTTTTCTGATTTTTTACAACAAAGGATATGATTGTTACCCGTGTATTAATTACTCTTTGTTTACTTCTTTAAATCTAAAGTCTTCTTAAAATCTTTAAAATTTCTTTCTTCTTCTCTAACCGTTTCCTCCAGTAACTTCCCTTCTACATAAAAACTTCCAAAGACAGTATAAAAATATGTTTATGTTTAATACTTCCTTTTTTAATCTATTGTTCATTGACTTTTCGTCTGTACTGTTATACTTTGTTACTATTGCTAGTTGTACCTATCGTGTGTTGCAATTGTAGAATAAAGTTTATTTCTTTCTTTCATACATTCTTTCAAAGTGTTTGCGTTAAATTGTAACTGTGTCTTACTCTGTTTACTACGATTATTGTAAACGGGGGTAATGCGCCGCACATTCTGGATAAGTGGGTTGCGCCTTGTTGATTTAACATACTGAGGGCTCATTCGGAGCGCCCATTCACTCTCTGATTCATTTTGATTGAAACTCCTTGAATTACTCACGGTAGTAAACGTTTGTGAATATAAAAGTTACATCGCTGTTATTATCTGTTGGTGCTATTTAGGTTTTAACTTGCGATTTTTTTCAAATTGTATATTTTTATCGTCAGCTTTTTATATAAATGTACTAGTTAGTAATTTATGGGCATGAAGTCTATTTAATATTTGCTTTGCTGACCGGAAAACATGTAACGAACAAATAAGATAGACTCCTACTTGAGTATTATAAATACGTTTCGTTCCTTAAGGATTAATTTAAAACACTTCATATTTAAATTCCTCATTCTCTACTTACTCCTTTAAACTAAAACAGAACACTGGTTTCTACTAAAAGTGTTCCTACTTAGGTACTAAAAGTTGAAAATTTAATACCTTAAAACATTTTAAATTTAAAAATTACTGTATAATTGAAACCTTGCTCGATCTCCAAACTGTTATTCATACTTTATAATATTCATTTTGTACAAATATTTTTTTAGAATTCATAACAATAAAAAATCGCTATAAATAAACACAAAATGGACCGATAGTATCTTAAACTATAATTTACCAGTTAAGAATCTATCAAAGGGTCATTCACATAGCAATTGTGTAATTTATAGTTATGGCCTCAGGGCCCGCACCAGGACAAATTGCTGAACCCTTGGCGTAATCAATGGGAGTTAATTCCACTTAACTGGACAAATTGACCAGTCGGCTGGTAACAAATTGTGGAATTTCAGAGTTTATTATGGTTTGTACTAGTGGATCCAGGGAGTGGGGAGGCTGGGACTCAAGACTCCCTCCTCCAACCTAAAGAAATGGAATTTTTTAGATTGGAGGAGGGAGTCTTGATTCCCGTGACCTTAAAGGACAGTAAAATTTTGGGTGGAGGAAGGGCCAAATATACTGAACTGTTATAAGTCTATAGTACTTACACAAAGACTCAATAAATTGAGGTTAGCTTACCCCTATGGCTTACCCACTGTAAAATGGACTACTTAATTTTCAGTCAAATTTGACAGTACTCCTTCTAAAATAATTCAAATCAAAAAATAACAGAATAGACAACTAACTAACTACTACACTACTACTACTACGACTAACACAACAGAATGACGATGACAGACAATATGACCATGAAAACGAAAACGCGTAAGTTATCATCATCATTATCAACAGAATAAATGAAATACTACTTAACTGCAATCAAATCTGTCATGACAGACAAGCAAACTGCAACACTAAACAAACCTTTTTGTCGGCCAAACGTATGGTGTCAAATTCTATCCTCGACCACAAAAAGAGTGTCATGCGAAAAGCTGAGCAAATATGGTGAAACCCGACTCCACTGTCTGTCATTGTTTACCGATATTTAATTTATACGCTGAATAACGGCGTTGGCATCAGTAGCTCCGTTATAATTAGAACCATTTATATTTTAATATAATTATCCCGTTTTATATTTCAATGTGGGTTAAAGTTAAAATATTTTATTAATCTTAGACCTTTTGTTCATTATAATTTATTTCAAACGGATCTTTATATTCATTAAATGGCTCTCCATGATTTTTAAATATGTAAACATTGTCTGAATAAGAGTCAATCTACAGTCTAGTCTACAATCATTCTATTTTGTCATCAATTGATTATTTCTTGCAGAAGCACACGTTGACAAGGATCAGTCACAGCATCTGCTTACATACTTGCATTCAACGAAAGTGTTAAGTTAATTGCGACTGCTGGCTTAGGTCACAGAACTCACAGAATACTCTAAAGTTAAAATTGCTTTTTGTTTCTCATACAATCGTTCGCCGGAGGTTGCGGTCCCATCTCAACACATTGTTCTCATCTGTTTCGGTTCGGCAACATGTGCAACTTCCTTCGTTTTGTTCGTCTGCAATATCTAAAACGTTTGTTTCAGAAGATAAACGGACACATGCAAGGCTTGCCCATAAATCTTGTGGTAATTTTACTCTGGAACCCAAAGACGTATAAATCTGTTTGTATTTGAATTTGAGCAATATGCCAGTAATCTTCGACGGTAATAAGCCACGTAAAGCTGAACATTGAATAATTATGTTTTTTTTTTAATTATTGTTAAATACATTTTTAGAATATGAATTGAATGTAAGAAAGATCTAATATACGAATCATTGTTCTTAAGTAGATTTTGGCAAAACAAAAAGAAAGTCAAACCTAAGTTAAAACAATTAACATTCCAAAGACGAAAATATTAGGCAAAATCGGTTATATAACGTTAACGATTATTTTCATTGCGAGGTTCGGGTAATCCAAAGATACATCAAATTATTTCCTGAAAATTAATTGTGGTATTGCTAAAGATTTATTATTCTGTGAACTGAGTATTCTCGTTCATCCTAACGTAACCTAGATTGCAAAAGTTTCACTTATTACTGACCTTAATTTAAATCCTCTTTTGAAAGGTCTTTAGCGTTCACTTCAGATTTTTTTTAATCTTCCATTGTTCGATGGTCTGTTTTAGTATCGTATGGCCAGTTAGAATAAACTTCCGAGGAGTGTTACGACGTGCGTCATGGAAAATTCAAAATAATTGTAAAGTGTCACAAAAGAGTATAATTGTGGAGGTAGGTATTCCTCTATCTTTATTCTCCTCCTTATCTAATAAAATTATTAGGTAGTCTACGACTATTAAGTAGCTGTAAACTTATTCAGAAATTTCTATTAAATTTCAGATGTCATTATAAAGCTTAAATTTATCTCACTAAACGTACCTACGTTCTTACAACCTACAATTTTCATTAAGGATGATTCCAGAAAAGTATACAATGCCTTTTCGATTTATTTCACATTTCATATAAAAAGTTATACTTACGATTTTGTGCTTTAAAAAAGCCGGTGGAATAATTCTGTGTCGTAACTAACGCAAGTCAAGAGTTTTATTGCTGTTAAATCTTCAATAACGGTGTTTCAAACGTGACTTTTTGTTGCGATGTTATCATTCATTCTTCAGCAAGTCTTTCATATCTTTAATTGTCTGCTATATCTCTTCATTATTCCTGGACATGATCGTAATGTCTGTATTTCTATTTTCAATTTATATCTACTTTGTGAAAGAACTTTATTTTATTTACTTCGCTATCTTCGAAAGTAATAAGTTAAGTCATTAGTTACTATTTCAGTTGCAGAACCGTAATAAATTACTTCCCGCTGTTTATCATCATTAAACTTTTATTAATTGTCCAGACGAGATGTAACAAAATGGTCATTTGAACCACCCGTCGTTAAACATTTTTGTCGAAAACATTAGCTCACGACATGAACCTTCGGTTGCCGGCAAAAAAGCCACAGTAACTCCCAAAGACTTATTGGGCACAAACTGCATAGCATAACCGCGGCCATTCATAAACGAGAGGAAACGAGACGGTCGGACGAATGGGAGAAAACGTATGCGTGTTTGAGAGAGCGAGGGAGATTGCATTCCAAATACAAACACAGGCCAGGCCTCAAACTTAACCGCCGCCCGCACCGCGCCGCATTCGCCTACACGCAACGACCCGGGGAGGACGTGCGCTGCGTCCGCGCATCAAACTCGAAACTGTTATGGCACCGGGCTCTCGTGACATAAAACAATAAATCGAACCCCATAACCGATTATCCGATCAATCAGTGACGTCATTGTGTTTTGGTGAACCCGTGTCGAAGGTGCAGTGTTGTGATTGTGCGTAACTTGAAGAACCGCCGAGGGTACTTTCACTGGACTGAAAGTTTTTAAATATTCATTCGGAGCTTCTTGTTATATAGGACAAGCCTGGAATGCGAGCTACAATGAGGTGAATATTTAATGACGATAAGCGAAATTTCATACTTAACATATTATAAACCGATACAGCATACTAACAAGGCAAGGACAAAAATTTGCGACACAATGGACAAGTATACGATCATAAAGAACTTTCAAGAGGTGAATGTTTTTGAAATCTAGTAATGAGTTAGACGATGAAGAATTAAAAATTCAATTAAGTGATAAATGAGATTGGTGAGATAACTTACATTGCTATTTATGCTGAAAAACTGATGGACATGAAATCACTAGGACCTTGAAAGGCATAACATATTTAATGTAAATGTCTAAACATTGATAATAAGCACTTGGTATTCAGTCACATGGATGTCTCTTACATCTGATCAGCATAAAAATGTAAATATGTAAAAATATAAGATTCAAAATTTAAATCAATATTTAATGAAAATGAAGTGACAAATGTGAAATGTCAATTAACATTAGACATCAATGTTAACACGAGACATCAATATTATCGGATTAACATTAAATTGACTTGCATGAAAAAAATCTTTAGTTATGCTTATACTTATGTTCATCATTACAAAACCTTTAAATCCACAATACAGATCAAGATTGATCATTTTATATGTATATGTTTGATACAAGATGTACCTACGGATAAATTGGATTAAATCACGTATAGCGTCTATTTCTTTGTCAACGTTATTGTTTATCTTGTTATCTTTAGTAGATAGTAGATAACTTCTTATGATGAAGTTTCTGTTTTATGAGGATGTTGTTTCAGATAAATGTTTTCATCTCAAGCGGATAGGTAAATAATGTCAGAGAAACACCACCGTAACTTACATAATTTGCAGAACTGCACACTTTGGTTAACATATCAATATACTTTGGTTAACAGATCAAATTCAATAGCAATCTTAATTAAAGTATTAGCACATGTAACAGATTGATTATTTAAATTAGAAGAAAGACTTCAAAACCGGAGGAGAAATAAAAGATAGATAAAATGTTAGTTAAGAAAAAGAAATATATCGTTAAGACGTAACAGTTGTGTAACATCTGGACATGAATTATAAAAAAAAGCATTTAAACAAAATTTTAATGGCTCATTTAGAACAGTGAAAATGGGTAAAAATAATGCTTTAAATAGTAATAAAGTTGACAAATAACATAACTTAATTATTTTGTACATTAAATTCGATAAAGTTTAAATATATTGTTTTAAGTCTAAATGAAATAATGACAAAAACAAATGTGTTAATAAGTTTTAATGATCGCAAAACAGTGTGTCTTACAAAATGATTGGCACATCAGTTCTGCAAATACTAGGATCGTTGTAATTAAGCTCTTGTGAATTAATGCAGTAGCAATGAAATCATCTATGTAAATGGACGGTAATAGCAAATTCGTGAGTCACGACTTAGCCCAATATCAGATTGGTCCTCGGCCGTTTATGTAAACTCTTGATAAACCACATTCCACCTCTAATTATGTGGATTGCAGACACAAAATAAACAATAGCAAATACGGTAAGGTAAGCTTAGATTTATTCTCAAATGCTTTTTGTGTTTGATTTACGCTGAAGGAATTATTCGTTGCCTAATTTAAGTATGTCTTGATTACAATTTTTGATAATTTAACGCCTTTATATATTATCTTTAGAATTATACTTTGTAACTTTAATATTGTCACAAATTCAAACATAAAATTTGACATTTTTTTCTCATTGATTTGACCTAAATCTATCATAACAAAATATAACATATAGTTTGGTGTCGAGAAATTTTCAAATTTCCTGGGCATTACAAGTGTCTGAACTATAATTTTCCAGTGGGAGTTCCGTTTTACCATCCATCTCATTTACATAATATAAATGCTGACGTGAGAATGTTGTAACCTTCAGTAATATCTGCAGTTGCTATTCAATATTCTTCGATAAATCACATGTATAACGCATGTTATTAATGAATCCCTGCTTTTAAAATCAAGTGTATGAAGACAATGACATGACTAATGTTAATGTTTCAAGATCCGGAAAGTCAAAGGCAAATTATGTAAGCCGTTGACAATCTGTAACGCTTTGTCGTTTAATGGCTTAGTAGCCTTTCCTTTGTATTTGTTTGCCATGGTTTTAAACGTAAACATTGATTAAGGATTTCTTAAGGTATATTGAGAAACTTTATTGTTGTTTTTACAATTATGTGAGATTGACTCGTTTTTTTATATTAAAGTGCCCTTGGTAACTTTACGGCTAACGAATTCTTGCAATTGCAGCTAAAAATAATAATTATTTTTATCGATCTAATTAGCCTATGGCAGATTATTTATTTTCCATCTATACCAATTGTTATATCAAAATTTAATAGAAGAAACTACAAAATGACTTAAATTACATTTATTGGTATAATTACGGTAGTTACAATTAATTTAATTAATTTTGTTTTCTTCATTTTTCCTTATTTAAATAACGCTTTTAATAGGCACGGTTTTAATTTCTTAATATTATACTATCATTTCACCCACTTTAAATAATCAAATTATCTATCTTTGCTTTTTAGAATCACTAATTCTTAATTCGATAACTTATCTTCTCTTCTCATTCATGCATCAACCCATATATTTCATGTTCAACCTTCAATCTTGTGTTCTCCTTCATATAACCTTTTTCATATACCAGGGCTTTTTGTTTTATTTCTTCTTCAATCCTATTCACATCTTCAAAGCCGATACACAAAAATTATTCCAAACCGCTAATCCCATTACCCACATCCTACAAAAAGCAAGCTCAGCTCATCGTGCTTCATTAATTACCGTCATAACGCTACTTAATTACAAGTCGTCCGGGAAACGCTTTCTTGCTCTCACATAACCGCACCATCTTACGTGGGTACTCTTTATGCAATACATTTTTTCACATTGTAAAAAGACATACCTGATTTTTTTTTTAATTGAGAAGAATTATAATGGTGCTTTAATAAAAAAATGCTTAGGTTACTAATAACTGTTTCTCATGTGGCTCCAAATTGATCGACAAGTTATTTGTTTCAAAGATTTAAGCATACATAGGGATATAGGGACACAGAATGCGACTTTGTTTTATACTATGTAGTTATACCTATTTATAAAATACAAATTAACGTAATGCATCTTAACTAAGCTAACTCTTTAATACTCTCAACAGATCCAGGAATAAATTAGTTCTTTCTATAATAACTTATTTGCTGAACGATCTTCAATAACATTTAATTTATCTCTCTTAATTCTAAATTAATATTATCAATGCAGAGGACATTACATAAAACTAAATAACGACGGTAATATAAAACTACAATAATAACATAGGTACTTGAATTGCAGAAAATAATAGTAAAATCTAAATTATGAGTCAGGTAGTAAAACTTAATGGTTTTTACTACAGAACAGTGTAACTAACGCTACGTTAAAACTAATGTTACACGACATTTCTCACAAATGCAACAAAAAATCTCATATTTTCTAGTTTTTTGTTATACTAACCGTGAGAATTTTAACTGAGTCTAATTGCTTTATTTTTTATGGTAATACGAATGGAATAACTCTTCTGATGTTGATGTAACTGTACCACAGTGTAACGAATCAGTGCTGTCAGTTGATGTGTCTTCATTATAGACAAATTATCCATAGACTCCTAAT
Source organism: Urbanus proteus proteus (assembly GCA_018251915.1). Lineage (NCBI taxonomy): Eukaryota > Metazoa > Arthropoda > Insecta > Lepidoptera > Hesperiidae > Urbanus > Urbanus proteus. The sequence continues at coordinate 12,160 of DWPV01001551.1, forward strand.
GTGAAATATATATATTTTTAGCATTGCATCAAGGTTTGGTTCAAGCAATGATTAACCTAGCGGTTGAAACACAAGTGACCAATTCCAACTCCAATGACTAATCCATGAAACTGCCGATATTTTGGTATATAGCATCACTATAAGATGTGTAGTTAAAATAACAAAGCCAGTTAATTTAAACTAATTAGATGTCTCAATATGTAACACGAGATACAACGTAAAGTAATACGATACGAAGCCGTAGAAGACATAATCTTTAATCACACGCAACGGAAGGGTTTCATGAAAATTAACTCTTTTCAATCTTAATATTGAATGACGGACTTTAGAACGAAAAAAAAATCTTCTGAATACAAGGAAATTGTAGCAACTGTACATTGAAGTCTATTGCTAGATATAGGAATCTCCAAAATTTTCTCAATGCTCACCACGCCTGACAAATGAGTTGGTGACCGCAGTGAATGTAGATGTTACACAGGAAGATCGGCAGCATCTTCCTCCTATCTCCTGGATTTTATCCCTTAATCAACTCCTACGACAGAAAGACAGAAGAAAGAGAGTGATTCGTATTATAGATTGTCGATATATTATCATCCTTACGTATATGTTTCGTTGATTGACGTGAGCGGCAGTACGTAGATAGTCGATATCTGGAGTTTATTTTTGTTTGTTACTCGGTTTGACGCATCTCTTCCGAGTATCTATAATGAATGAACATGGTTTATGTGTTTAATATCATCATTCCTTTGAATTAATACTTCCTGTTTTACAAAAGTATTGATATTTTTTTTTTACTTTTTAAGTAGTTTCTTTATTTGGTGCATCGTCTACATAAGTACACTTATTAAGTGTTGAATGCTTTTTTAGCTATTAATACTATTCAGAGACTAAATTTCTTCGTGAGGACCTACACTTTTTAGATCAGTAATTTTAACTACATATTAATAATAGGGTCACTTAACACTGAGTATTTTAAGTATGACCATTATACCTATACGAGGCCTATTATATTATCACGCCTTAATTTAAGCTTTTATACTTAGCTACAACTTTATGAGGAAAACTTTTTAAGTACTATTTTTCCCGGATGTTTAATGCAAATTCGAAAGTGCCAATCTTTCCTTACTTTATTCAGTATATGTTTAATCAACACTTCAATATCCATTGGAAGTTATTACGTACTGAGTACAGATTACGTATTGTGTCAAGCTGATAGCCATTACATAGACAATCGCTATCGAGTCAATGATTGTTATTCGCGTGTTGTAACTCTTCCGAGTAACAGCTGATTGCTGTTATGGCTTCGTTTTGTTCTTAGGAACAGTTCGTTGTTAATGTTATGTTGGATTACACTGATTGGACTCTGACGTTGGCATCTACGTCACTCTTGGCTTTATAGCAGCAGTATATTGTTTTCTTATGTGAAGGATGTCGGCCTATACTTTTGTTATGGTTTGAATATACCAAAGTTATGTAGCTATTAAGGTGCTAGAGAAAAAGTTAGTAAGAAAATGCAAATGTTAGTAGAAATAAGAACTTATTATTAAACTCTTCAAGAGTTGATGTGAATATTGTTTATGTAATAGAATCAAGAAGCGAGGATGAAACTTATCTAATATTAACTGGATATTGCGGCCCAGGAATTTTTAAACCAACTCTATATAGATCAGGACGTGTTAACAACTCTTTATAGATCATGAGTCCAAATCATGCGACAGTACACTCGTAGATTAAAATGAAACTTCCCAATACAATTATTATTTTTGTAAAGATTTTATTAAAAATGTAATTTTACTAAAACTTACTGCCACGCCAACCTGTCAAGCTTGTAGGAAAGTCGACAATGCAGTTGTCGGTACAATAAAAACAACTGACAATCGCGTGGTTGTCAAATCGCATAGTTAACCGTTAACCGTTATCCGATGCACATAACAGTTGTAATTGGTTGCGCCTCGGATGAACGATATGAACGATTTTAATTACATTGAGTTTGCTTGTTGACGGTACGAACGTCATACTTATTTCTGCGTTAGTTGTTAGCTAATGAGTTCGAATTCGAAAGGTTAGGTAGAGTTATTAATTTAGGGCGTTTTAACGTTTGTCTCAAGGGACTTATTTTTACCTTTTTTTTGTTTTAATGTATAAGGAATACTGTAAGACAATCTAACTTAGTTTTAATGGAAGCAACGCAACTTGTGATAGAATTCACGTAGAAGACCTGTCCTACATAAATGCTTACATTAGGCCATAAGCGGCAGTGACGCTTTTAACTGCCCAAACACATAAAAGTCAAGATTCTAGCTGCGCAACTACCTACTGCTTATGAGACAGAAGTATCTGTAGTACAAAATACCCAAAGTTAAAGGCTAAACGTTACCCCAACCTTAGTCGGCATAGAAATAATGACCCGGTTATACAATATAAAGGTTAGTAACTCGGGGTATCAAATAAAAGAAGCTGCAACAATAAAATATAGATCATTGTATTGATACACGAACAATACATCCTCAGGGGCGTATGACGTCACACGGAAGTATCGCAAGATACCGGCTCAATAACATAGTCATAATGTAATATAATTATATATAATAATAGTATTCACACTTCTATCAGATCTTTCAAATGGTTGATGAATAGGAAGCTAAAATGGATGTTGGTTAATGAGCGATAAAAGTAAATAACTGACCAGTCTTATGCAATTAACTCATAAGAGGCCGTAGGTATTAAAAAAGGTATAGGTATACTACCTATAACTACCTACTTTATACCTATAAAAGTTATTTTTATATCATTTAGGAGTAGTAACTTTTTTCGGGATGAAAGGTACTCTACATACAGAACCTTTCATCCCGAAAAAGGACATCCTTTTCCGGACTCCTGGCTCTTTGTGTGCACAATTTCATAACTATCGGTGAAGTAGTTAAAGCGTGAAGGCGTTACAAATAAACTGACAATCACATTTATAATAATTAGGACTACTTAAGTTGAATACTTTTAAAAGTAAGTAAAAACTTTGTAAAAATAGTATTTACTACTTTTAGTTTGAATTTATTTTAAAAGAAAATTACAAAATCAATTCAAACTAAATGCGCTTGCATTGACTAATAATACTTAATCGTAAAACGTAACAGTTTTTCTTTATTTATTAATTCAATTCAACTTCTTTTAATAAACAGCAACGATTTAATTGCTGTACAAATGTTTTTCTTGCTATTAGACGGGCTATTAAACAATCAATTTATTTAACGTTTTATTCAGTAAACAAACATAACAATACTTTTCTTGTAATAAACAATGTACTTAATACTTTTTGTTAAATAAATAAACAATATACTCGTACTTATCACATTTTTTGTTAAAAATAATTTAAGAAATATGCATTAAACGTAAAACAAACAAGACACAAATATTTTTACACGTGCTAAGAACCGTTAAGTTACGAAACTTTTAGATGTTTTTTTAGTAAGTAACACTTATGAGAAGAGCCCTCATGTTAGTAATGGTGCTCAAGTTCCATAAATACGCATGGGAAACGCCACATGTGGTGCTAGTGCGTCAAACCGTTGACTGATAGATGGATGTCCCCCGCGACAGGAAACCATCCCTGTCATTTTCTTGAAGTCTGAGTGAGAAAGACGATCTTCCACTGATCTATTTGACAGACGTTTCCTTGTTCCTAATCTGCAGAGTTCGGTGTCATATTCAACAAATTTCGAAAGTGGTATCTTGGTTATTGGTTTGGACAAAACTGTTACAACTGTTTTTTCTTTAAGAGTATAAAGGTAGACCATGAAGTGTTGGTAAACAAAAGCGTAAACACGATTATAGCACCGATTAAGCCTCATAAGAGCAGTGTTAAACGTTGTTTAGTATGTTAAGTAGGGTTAAATATGTGTATGTATAGATGATGTAGAGTCTCTTACCAGACCTTACTTTAGTTCTAAGATATAACAAGCGTCTGTGAATAACGAGGTCTGATTCTAATTCCATTTGGAGGTGATTTTTGAAGGTGACCACTTACCTTCAGTTGACAAGCAGTTTCATTTTTAAAAACCCTTAACAAGTGCTATTTTATATTACCATGAAAAAATTCAACTTAGACCTGGAGGCTAGTTTTTGTAAAAGCTTTTTTATGGATCGAAGATTTGTGTAATGAAACAGGAGTGGCCTGGAGAATTCCAGGTATAATTTCCTTGATTGTTCATGGGACAGTGTAGTCACTGTATACTCTGTCACTGTATAATGAAATGATATACTAGTGTATATCATTTCATTCATCACTTATCACAAATGTGACGTATCGTGGCGTAATATTCTTATCATTGCAACAACTTTACTTCCGATAAGATTGTAAAATCACTGATAAGACTGTCTCTTATAAATATTAATAGAAAATTATGAATCAAAGCTGAATTCTTAAAATCAGAATATCAGAACTTTTGCTGTGTCATGGTTGCCATTACACAGAAAAGATACATATACAGATACAATGTTCGGCATTCAGATAATTGTCTGACCGAAGATCGAACCCGGAATCCACTGCATGACAAACCGGTATGGTAACCGGTTCGCTCGCGGATCCCTATCAATAAAATTGTCGCGATTTTTGTAAATAATATTTAATTTTGTTGCCATTAATATTCGTCTTTGCAAACATAATTACCGCAGATGCGTATCAACCCAGTATATTAAGTTAGGTCTATGATATTAAAACTTTTTTTAAAAACGCTAGAACTCTATTTAGTTCGACTTCGGTGTTACCACCGTCACACCTATTTCTGTCTATAACAGCAGCACTGCTGTGTTGTGGTCTGAAGGGTGTGGTAAGGGAGACATAGGTACTTATCCGCGGCGTCCCAACTCAGTCCTCAGGGGTAGCAACGCATATGTGGTGAACCTCAGGTAGGACCTTTATCTTATTTGGGTTTGATTTCAGATGTCCATGGGCGGCAGTGACCACTTATGACATAAAAAAAACTTGCAATCGCCTATCATATTACAAATATCGATATCAAAAGCATATAGACAGTAGTGACCACTTAACTTCGAGTTCCTTAGCATAAAGAGGAGCCTTATGTTTTCAGATTGTTCTACCATGTAGACTAGAATTAATTTACCTTACATAATTATCTATTTTAACCTTAAATGCGTTACTTAGTCATTAAAATTTTATGGGAACATTATATCATCACAATAGTTAAACGGATTATTTATAGAATTTATAATTATGTTAGTACGGAAGCATAAAAGAAAATATTCGATAAAACTCTCAGGTGAAGAAATTTATATGTTAGGACGTGCGTACAGTAAACTTAAATCGAATCAGAAGCGATATGTTTTTGCAAAGATTTTTATTAAAGAGTCACAATTATCAGAACACAAGCGCGCGCAAAATTTGCTCACAGTCGTTATTTAAAATAAATACATCAATGTACATATATGTTAAATTGAAAAAGTATCCATAATGACTGCAATTGGAAAAATAAACAATGTTTGACATTGGATTTAGACTACAGATCGGTCAACGTAACTTCACTATTGTACTAAACTAATTATTTATGCTCTTATTAGTATTTATTTTTTATTTCACTTATTGTCTTTTATCTTACTTGTCTAAGTGAGATTTAGCCCAGGGTGTAGCACGCTTGCCTAGAAGAAGCCTAATTAGCCTATTATTTCTATTTAATGAAAAAATGTAGCAAAATATTTGCAAGTAATTATACAAATCTTTCATCCGTATCGACAATTATCGGACTGCAGTCTTTACTTATCGCTTTGTTATAACATCGCAGGATATCTGAGACAAGCTTTACAGAGTTCGGGTCAGTAACTCTAGTTATTATTAGTTTATGAGGTGCGCGTATAAATAGAGCGTCGTTCGGGTGGGTGTAGGAAGTAGTACTACAATTTCCATACTACTTGTAGTAAATTACAGGCATATTTTTATTCTCTTTATGTAGGTACTTACGGCTGGCGTGGGTCCAGATTTTTACGATTTATCCCATTTAGAACGCTTATAAAGCTGATTTTTGAAAAACGTAGGTACCTGTGAAAGTTTATGTTATTCTATTGTATTGTATAGTGTTGATTGTAGGAATTTAGGAAATAATCTTAGAAATTGTTGTGTGGCAGCGGACCAGGGTTTTACCACTTCTGGCTTACCATGGATTTAAGGTGGTGATGTGGATGCAGATGTAAATAATTTATTAAGATAGAAAATAATATATGTTTTAAAATATTGAAAATATTAAAACATACGACAAGTCATTTAAAAAACATTTTTTTTTCGAAAATAGAAAATTTCGAGATAGACCTATCCCACCTGGGATTCGAACGTTGTACTTCCAAATATAAAACACTAGACTATCTGCTTAAAGTGGAAACGCATATAGGTTATTAGATAAGTTAAAAAAAGAAAGAGGAGGAAAATTAGCAACTAGGCGAAAACTATATTCATTGACAGAGCTAGTCTATACAAATAAATAAAATTGAAGTGTCTGTTTGTGTTTTTAAAATAACAACTTTTTACTCAATGCATATGAACGTAATCACGATACCTTAACGAAAATGCAATTTAAAAAATTGTCTGTAAGTCTGTCTGTTTGGTTGAGGTAATCTTCTAAACGGCTGGATCGATTTTGACGGGTCTTTCACTGGCATATAGCTGAAGGTCTAAAGCGTAACATAAGGCGTAACTTTAAAGTTTTGAAAAGGCTTGAGCGCGCGCTCCATGCGCATGCGGACGCCGTCGCGGGAACGCGGGATGTCACTTACGTTCAAATATGTACGCCTTTATACTTCTTTGACGCGAGAGAAACCGAGGGGATCAGCTGTATGTAAATAAAATATATGTATGTAAATAAACATGAAAAATAAAGATTGCCACACAAACAGCTGTGTAACGTGCTATTTTCATGGAAGTGTAATCAATACACTGAGTGAGTCATTAGGCAATCACCTATTATCAGTGTACTACTAGACCTGACCCAGAGAGGACATACACGGATTTGAGTCAAATAAATAAATTTAATTAAATAGTTTGAAGTGGTCGGTAAAATATATAAGTGCGGGGACTTTGAAGAAATATCCGAAAGGATACGTACCTATTTGTGTCGACTAAAATATTTAAAACTGTGTTTACATAGCTAATACGGTATATCAAATGTACAAGTGTTGCTGTCTGTCAGGTTGTAATAATAACAATAAGTCTTACAGTTTTAAAGCACAATTATTACTTACTGTATTTTCTCAACACTTCTAATTATTTTATTTTTAATTATTGTGTTAATTTGTGCTTTACATTGAAAATGTTTGACATGATTAAAGGTGTTCTGACAGGACAGGTAAGTTAATGAATTATAGTTATTTTTCCTTTACATGATGGTACTTTCAGTAACTTTTCGTGGTTCGACTCCGAAAACACCAACGCTCCTCTCATTTCTGTCCAAAAACAGCAGTGTTGTGCTGCTATGTTCTGACTTGAAGAGTATGGTAAGGAAGAGTCATAGATAAGCCTAAACGTTCCAAATTCGAATTCAGGGGTGCAAATGTAAAATGCTTCTATTAGAATCCTCAACTGTGCTTCACCGGCTGATGAATTTGTAGTTTTTTGGTCCAGAATTGTTTTCTATAAATGTTAATAATCAAGAGAGTTTACACTCCCTGATAATTGATAGTTACAGCCGCTCATAACCAACCTCAAATAGACTAGACATCGTACGGGAAGGCTTGTGCCAGATTTGTATCTAGCAAAATATATACGTTGTTACTCCTGAGGAGTTAATTGAAGAATCTCCATTACAAAATTTAAACCATAACACATCCATGCTTGATAAATTCTGTTTTAAGACGCGTCAAACACGTGTATTAGAGTTCAAATCGCAAAGGCTCTACCAACTCTCTAGTCTAATACGTATAATAATTTATACCTCAAAGCACCATCTTACTAGTCTTACTTGTATTATAAAGCTGAAAGTTTGTGAGGATGGATGGATGGATGTTTGTTTGTATAACTTTAGAACGACTAAACGGATCTGGATGAAATTTGGTACAGAGATAGATTATGATCTGGAATAACATATAGGCTACTTTAATTTTGGA
>DWPV01001552.1:0-20258 GCA_018251915.1 Urbanus proteus proteus
TCGTTAAACCTTGTCGGAGGCCTTATGGGCGGTTTGAAAACATCCGACACGGGTTGGCCACTAACCTGTATCCCCTCGCTGAGTACGCTCCAAGCCTCTCTCAGTTGTGGGAGAAGACCCGTGCCCAGCAGTGGAACATAAAAAAGGGTTGCGGCAAACAGTTTATAATGTAGTCCCGTGACCAGAATAGGGTTACGGTATACCCGACTGTCATATGAGGGGTCTAAAATAGGGCTTCCTGTTTTGCTATAGGCATGAGGAAGCTTGAAGATTTGGTCCCGGGACTACAATGGCAATGGTCATTCGTAAAGTTGCGTTAAACTTAAACTAGGAGGACTTACCCAATGACTATTGGTCGTCCAAATAAGTTAAAACAACTGTATTTGATGTGGTTAAGAAAACTACATCAAATATTAAGAATTCTGCCGCATGGCAAATGACTAAGCGTAGCTTCCTTCATTGTACGTTGAGTGACTCTAAGCTTCTAGATGAGTTAAAGCCCACGTCTTGACGCTTGAAGACAACAATGACGCATAGGTCAACACTGTGCAATAGATTAGGATAACCCAGTCGATTGGCGCCGAGACAACATGGTCAAGTTTGTACTAATAAATTGATACGTAAATATCAAAGACTTTTTTAAATGAGAATAACTTAAAAAATGATTATATAGGTAAATGTATCTTAATGCACATAAATTTAACTTGATATAATTAATTTCGTAGATTAAATGATTTGGTACGAGTAAGGAGCTTGTAGACGTTTTTAACACTGTTTGTTTGACATTTCCTATTTTTTTATGTAATCGAAGTAGCAAACAAGCGTGCGACCCATCTGATGGTAAGAGGCCACTGTAGCTCATAGACATCTGTAATCAACCCCAGATAAGATCACAACCCTACCTGCGATCGGCCACAGATGCGTTGCTCCCCTGAGTACTAAGTTAAAACCCCTCGGATATATATCTTGTTAATCACACCCTTCAAACCAGAACACCGGTGTGTTATAAGGTGTTATAAGGTAGAATAGGTGTGGCGGTGGGGCCGCCGGGGGCGCACCACAAAGGGCTCTTCCACCTTTAGTTTAAGTACTTACTTCACGTCAACTGTTCATTATCGTAACTAAAATAATACATTACACGGTAACGGGCTCATCTTCACTGAATTCTATTAGATTATTTTCTACGAATTTCAACTTCTGTTTGCTTTCACTATTCCCGAATGTGGCGAAGTACTTAGATACGAGTATTTGCATAATTTGTAGAGCCCGCACTCCACAGAATTAGACGTGCTTAGTAATAATAGGGAATTAACATTAAAATCTGCTTTTGAATTAGGCGTAGAATTGTTTGCAGTAATCCTGGTCTATGAAGGAAACGTTAAAGTAATAGTGTAAGTTTTTAGCATAATGTTATGCATAATGTATATTGTAGGTAGGTTAGCGGATCTAGCATATTTGGTTGGTTGTATTTCAGAATAGAGGTGTGGTAAAATGAAAGTACCAGTTAAACTTACGCGTTAAATGATATGTAAATATGCGATTCTACGGGCTGATGGTCTATTAAATAATTACAACATCTTGTAAATACCACAAATGAGTCGGGAGTGGGAATATAAGAAATATGTAAAGTATTCTGTGGCTTTTTTATATGAATAAAGTAGCAAACAAGCATGCAGTCCACCTAATGGTAAGAGGGGACTGCCGCCCATGGACATCTGTAATCAACCCCAGATAAGCTCAAGGTCCTACGTGAGGTTGACCACAAATGCGTTGCTACCCTTAAGGACTGTGGTTATGAGGGATAACTAGATGACAAAGCTATGAAAACACGAAGATTTAAATATGAAGTCTATATCATTTTAATTTAGCCAGTTCAAGAGACAATCATTGAAAACATAACAGTAATTGAAGTTGAATAGATGATTACAAAGCGGCAAACGGCCACATGAATATTGATGAAGGAAACTATTATTATCCGTCGACTAGGAATTTTTAATCACACTGGGATTTTGTTTCTGAAGTTCGGTTTGAATAGGGATTAAATGAGCAGTTTGAATGGGTAATGATGTTTGGATTATAGATATTTTTATAGTGAAGGTGAACTGAAGGTGGTAGAACCCCATGTAGTTCGACTCCGGCGGCACCACCGCCACACCTATTTCTGCCTTATAACAGCAGTGTTCAGCGCTGCTGTGTTCTGGCTTGAAGGGTGTGATTAGGGAGACAGACTTATCCGAGGCGTTCCATCTCAGTCTTCAGGGGTAGCAACGCATCTGTGGTCAACTCCAGGTATGACCGTGATCATATCTGGGGTTGTTTACAAATGTCCATGGGCGGCAGTGCCCACTTACCATCAGGTGGACTGCAAGCTCGTTTGCTACTCACATGTTATAAAAAAAAATACATTTTTTTATAACATGTGAGTTTTTTTATGTTTAACTAGCCGATCCTTGCGGTTTTACCCGCGTTTGAAAAGTAAAAAGGGATATACATATTTAAACATAACTGTAATCCCGCTTTCTCGCGAGAGGTGCGTGGCGCGCGCACTAATGCTTTTTCATAAATTAAAGCAACCTATGTTACGCCTTACACCTTTAGCTATCTTCCAGTGAAAGTCCCGTCAAAATCAGTCCAGCCGTTAAGAAGATAAGGCACCTCAACCAAACAGACAGACCGACAGACAGAGAGACAAAAAAATGTCTAATTGCATTTTTATTATAGCTGTTATATATACTTTCATAGGGATTGAGTAAAAATACATTTTGGAACTACAAACGGACACTTACATTTTATTTATTTGTATAGAAGACAGCCTTGAATTAACTTTAACTAACAACAAAATCTGGTACCTGTTTCTTAACAATGTAAAATATATACAATTATATATACAAACAAAGGTTACAAAGAAGATAATATTGAAGCAAGGTGTAAAAGCTAATGGAGATTGCGTGTCTTCAGCAGTCGCTGACGAGCGCAGATCTGCGTCTTAATATCGTAAACTCTGTTTATTTGAAAGGCTTAGTTGAAGCCTGCAGCAAAACAAGGAACCTTCAAGATTTAGAGGGTCTTCTTTACATTAAGTTACTTAAGGACTCCATGTTAACAGTACTACCGCAGAAAATGCGGGGTATGCTTGTATCCATTCTCATAAGCAGTGTAAGTACAGTTGTGTAAAGTTCGGGCTTCTAGGTTCAAAGTGCACGATAAAAGGCACTTTATTTCTTAACTTTACACGTTTTAATGTTTCATCGTATAGAAACATACTAAGATGTAAGTTCTACTGGTCTGACGTGCAGTGGGTCCCGGGTTCGATTCTCGGCCAGACAGTTATCTGAATGATGAGTTTCGATTCCTGTTCTGGGTCTGGGTGTTTGTGTTTGTCTTAGGGTATCCATGGTACCCACGACGCGGAAGAAAATCCTACTGTGGGGCTGGCAGTGGAGAAAGTGTCTTTTTTGAGCGTCTTTTATAGATAGGTACGTGGCGAATTGTCTACCAATTTACTTAGTCTGCTCTTAGTAATACTGACCAATCAAGTGGGATTTTTTTTGAAGATACTTATTACATCATTACGTTTGTGCTCATGCTCAAATGTGTTTTAGCAAGAATTTTAACGCTTTACAAATTAAGGTTCTATGGAAAGGCGAAGTCATAAAGAGTCTGATATGTTTGTAATTTGAGACAGATATCGAAAAGCCTGAGATATCATTGGCTTAAGGATGAAACTCGAAATTGTGCAATACATTGATACAATATCAACACAATACCACGTGAGTCATCGAAGCTTTATAGTTATTTCTTGCAAACGCTATAAATGAGGAAACCTAAAAACGTAGATTAATTAGGTACATTGTTTTATCACTTTTTTGGACTTTGGACTTAAATATAATCTAATACGATACGGATACGCTGAAATACCAGAACGTCAGTATACAGTCACGTTTTGTAATTTCCAATTAAGTGTTTGATTCATTAATATGATAGTATAAGCACGTGTCTTTATCGGAATTTAGGCTTAAGTTAGCATTAGTGCTAGGCCAGACTGCACGCGCGACTGCGGCGCGGGCGCAATGCGTGAATCATACGTATGGAAACCGCTTGCCCCTCCCACGTGCCATATTATGTTTGAGTACGTCGCGGCGTGCCCGCGCGTGCAGTCTGGCCCAGCCCTCAGAGTACGTAAATGTGCGTAAATGGTCCACCGTCGGACATCCTGTTATTCTATTAATATTTACGAAAGTTTTAATAATGTTTCCATGCCTGTTATTAAACCAGCTGGACGGATTACCTTTGCATGAAATTTTGTCCACAAATAAAATTTATGACCTGAATTAGGATATAGAACTATTACTAGTATTATTAATGGTATTGGTAGAATAATTTTATTAAGTAAAAAAACACAGCATTTAACACCTTTGAAAAGGCAGAATAAGTGAATTCAGAAACACGAAAGGTCCCACCACCTTTAATCCTATATTTTCATTATATTAAAATACCCTGGAACAATAAAGGGATGAATTTACGTGCCAGTACCCGTATAACAAGGTGAACGAATCGCTGACCTGTCTCCCAGCCCCTTGTCGAGTAAGGAATGTCTTTGAAAGGTTCAAGCTAGAACATGATTGGTAGACGTAGTGATTTCTGTAACTTTGCTTCAATCTTCATATTTTCGTCAAAATTAGATTGTAAATTAGATAAAAAGCTTTATAATTAGTTTTAAATTAGATAAAAGATAGATAGAATGGGATTATTTCTAATCAAAGTAGCAAAAATAGCCTGAAGTCTACTGCAATGGTAATGGTAAGCGATTAACATTTGTTACGTATGATTCGAGATAGAATTAATTAAGTTAGTGCTGAAAATCCCCTTTGCATGAAATCGTAGATAATTCAACAAAAGTACACTTATCACTGAATCTTCGTAATAATTTTTTGTAGACATGGCCGCAACTGTGACTATTAAATCAGATTTTACGCAACTTTCCGCGGCATGTGTTATCGGCCTAGTGTATAGGAGTCATAATACTACATTTTTTATGATGAAAGTAGAAAACGAGCTTGCAGTCCACCTGATGGTAAGTAGCCACTGCCGCTCATGGACCTCAGTAATCAACCTCAGATAAGATCACAGTTCAAGGTCACCCCCAGATGCGTTGCTACCCCGTGAACTAAGTTGGAACGCCTCGGATAAGTATGCCTCTCTAACCACAACCTTCAAACCAGAACAGAGCAGTGCTACACTGCTCTTATAAGTCAGAAATAGGTGTGGCGTTGGTGCCGCCACACCTATTTCTGACTTATAACGGCAACTAAAATATGATAACAGTACGTCTGGTGGTGATATCTCCGGAGTCAAGTAGGTATATGTTTTAAGCTAAGTTCAATTATAGGTAAATATGTGCATATCTCTATCCACCTCATTATAAAAAAAATATTACATCTATATATTTTTTTCAGTACGCATTCGTTTATCGACTGTCTTCTTAGAATACCTATCTTTTCCGTTATTACTGGTTCATACCGGACAATAAGATAATATTGGTTACAGACACGAAAGCAATTCCTAATAATATGTATTTCACAATATTTTACTTCGCAAAAATATAATGTTACCAAGAAACCAATTACGAATCGTCATTAAATTTCTAATCAACGAAATTTGAAACTAATAACCCTTTTCAATTCGGAATTTAGTTAAAAATACTTAAGCTTATTTTTAATTTTCGTGAGTAGATGAACTTTTAATGAAAATCTTTATAGTTAGTCCAATTACATTTTTTGCGTAGGTACCTAGTTTTTTTAACACGTCTAAAGAAATAAAATCATCGGTTACAAATTAATAAATACTATTCAAATTGGTAGGTACGTATACCTATAATATAATTATAATCTATTTTTATCAGTCTGCTAATTTATTGTTATCGTTAATTGGACATAGACAAATCAGTTCTTTCAGAAACTTGGATATCATCGAAGATCTTATCTACGCGACATGTTAGCTCATATTATAAATTGGCATTAGGAGTTATTCAATTTTATATCAGTCCGTATTATATCTCGAGGTAGGTATTTGAATTTTTTATTTGAAACGGAAATTCGATAATTCGAATACCGATACATAAAAAACTTATCTAAGAATTTTATTCTGACTCATTTATATAATATATTATCTGGAGTAGGTTTCAAGGTAGTTTGCAAATTTATTTACAACGAATATTAGGTACTTCATTTATGATAAAATCTGATTATAGATTGTTATAATTAGGTATACTGAATACGTTCTAGTTATATAAGTAATACTAGCTTATCTCAGCGGTTTTACCCGCGTTAAAGAACTAAAAAGGCGTACTTATTTAAATGTAAGCGATATCCCGCGCTCCGGCAACAGTGCGCGCGCTAACGCTTTAAAAAATAGTGTATGTTACGCCTTAGGCAGACAGACAGACAAAAAAAATTGCATTTTTTTTGTTATAGTGTCGTGTATACTTTTATATGCATTGAGTAAAAAGTTGTTATTTTGAAATCATAGACAGACACTTCAATTTTATTTAGATGAATTTACAATTTGGAATTATTTGGCATTTTCAAATACACAGAATTTCTCAAAGTGGGTAGTTTGACACATTTATTAATTTTTAAAATATACAATAACAAAATGATTTCACGACGTATTTGGGCTACTTAAATAATCCTAATAATAAATTATAGCATACAAAATATTTACTTTATTTGGATTCTGAAATAGGTAAAATTATGTTATCGCAATGATACCATTAATACGTTTCTTTTAATCTTAGGATATAGTTATCAAATCCGTAGTAATACCTTAATGCGGTATTGTCCTAAAACTGAATTAAATGGAATAATTTAAAGAACATTATGGTCAACAAAATATTATGGTCGGCTGATCTAAATATGAGGCGAATTTAATCCATGATAGTAGAGATCGATGAGCGGCAGTGGTTATTTACCATCCGGAGGGTTAGGTATATACCCGCCAGCTAACGTAAATAATCGTATGTCTTCTTATAATAATAAAAATATTTTAACATTTTTGCAGTTATCATTATATAACATATCTCTCACACGTGAGAATTCTCATACAGAAATGAGTCACAAACAAATACATATGTATGTATATCATCAATTACAAATTTTCTGTCGTAAAAAACTATGAATAAGCCAGCTTAAGTCAAAGAGATAACATTTTTGATAATTACTTATACTCGTACGTAATATTAAGGATGAAATAAAATATTAATCAATGTTATGAAAATATCGTCTCTTCGTTTACACAACTACACTACCTGAGCCCCGCGGTTTCACCCGCGTTTAAAAAGTAAAACATGATACATATTTAAACATAAATGTCATCCTGCTCTCTCGCGACTGTGCGCCCAAACGCGTGGAGCGCGCGCTAATGGATTTTTCAAAAATTTCAGTAGCCTATATTACGCCGTAGACCTTGAGCGATCTTCCAGTGAAAATCGGTCTAGACGTTTAGAAGATTACCTGAGCCAAACAGACAGGCAGACATTTTTAATTGCATTTTCGTTATAGGTATCATGTATACTTTCACGTGCATTGAGTAAAAATGATATTTTAAAATCACAAACAGACACTTCAATTTTATTTATTTATATATTTATTAATTTGAGACTTCTGTGCTCTGTTTGTCTATAAGTTTAGGCACAACTAGTAGTTATATGATGACCTATACAGCAAAATCTGGAAAGTACCTATAAGGACTCTACTACTCACTCACTCTTTAATTCGAACTGATGGAAGAGGTATTAATAAAATCAAAGTAATAATGACAAGCCATTGCGACAGAATACGATAAAAAATATATTAATTACATCCAATAAAATCATATTATCCGGTTCCTTTCTGTAAAGTTTGCTGATTCTTGACTGATTGTACTATCGTTAATTCTTGCGCTATCTCAATTGGCGCAATCAACAGAAAAAAGTCCTTATAACTGTCTGTTTGTAATTTTTGGATGGATCATTTTTGGATTTTTAGTAATAAAAAAATCTGCTAACTATTATTAAACCTATAGTTTGAAAAAATAATATAATTGACGTCATTCTTTCCTATCAAAATTACAATTAAATTATACATGAACAAATTAATCAGTACATTAAATAGCATTTTGTAAAAAAGTGTAATCCTATTTTAATTTGTTAGTATATTTTAAAATTAAATAATCATATTCTACGGCAAGCAAAGCCACGTGCTAAATAAAGTTATTGATTATATTGATAAAGGTATTTTAAAAGTTAAAATCGGTTACATGAATCATTGATTTGAGCAGCAGATTTGTTGCGAACAAGACACACAAAATGGCTTTTTTATATGTTTTTATTATTTCTTTAATAGTTAGTGAATTTGTAAGTGTAAGTGCACATACTTTTAAAGTGGACAATAGGGAAGCATTTGACCAAGAGTTATATGAAAGTGTGTTGGATGAAGCACAGTGTGATCAGCAGATGAGGTTCCTATGGAATCACTCTTTAGGATTACAATGTAAGTATTTTAAGGCATTTATAAGTACATAGGTAACCAATAAATATTACAACCCATCCTATTGTCGTACTAAGAATTTATTACAGATGGTTGTGAGAAATTCTTAGTACTACAATAGGATTATTAAATATCGCTAAAGATATATCTAAGAAAGAGGTGGGTTCAATCAGGATCAATGTAGCTAATATTTGATGCTTCAAGCATTTTAGTGTTTTGGCAGAAGATTGTAAATGGTGGTTAAGTCCACCCATCTGTAAGAAATTCTTAATACTATAGGATTAATAAAAATCGCCGAAAATATATATAAGAAAGATGGTGGTCAACCTGGAAGAGATCAGTTATTAATGGCGGTTAACCTACATATATTATATAATGAAGTCTCAGTCTTAGTAGACTTAGGATATCCTAGTCCTCAGGAGTTTCATCTGAAAGGTATAGGTAAATCAAAATTATGAGTAATTATCTTTCCTTTGATTTTTGGCGTACTCTGCGTATGGAAAGATAACAAGCTATGATTCATGAGTAATTTGCGAACTAACACAAATTTATTCTTATCATCCACAGTTTTTGACGCCACTGGCAAAATACCGAGTGGTATTTCGGGTCTCCATATAGCAGACTTGGGTGATTATTATCAATGTCTTGATATTAACCAGGTTATACAAGAATTAGATATAAGAGGAAAGTATTGCACAATCAGGATCCCTCTAGACCAAGACATCGTAATACCTGAGTTACCCGAAATTCCTGAATTACCAGAATTACCAGAATTACCCGAGTTCCCATGGCCAAGACCACCCAATCAAACTATAGACGAATTAAAACAGTACATGGGACTGAGGCGATGGGCACATATGCTCACAGGAGCTGGGGAACCAATAGATACCAGGTAAATATGAATAATTTTGTGTGAGTAAAATAATCGTGTCACATGAAAATATATTTTTGTTGCTGAATTTGAATAATTAATTTAATCAAGATAAAACAATGGAACGTCATTAATGGAGATAATTTTAATTGTTTCTAATCATAGATTGCACAAGATTGATTTCTCCTTTTTCATACGTGCCTCTTATTTTTGCGTTGCTTTATTATTCGAGCACTTATTGAGTTAGTCATTATGCTTTTCTTTTGATGTACTCATTTTGTCTTTGCAAATGACTACTTTTTCAATTCGATCAATCAATATTCAATAACTGTATTCATAGTTAGACACGATTAGATTTTTTAAAACTGTGTTGAATGTAATGTCTTACTTTTTTCTCTTTGTAGGATCTTTCCTGTATTCTCCGTCGCTTCAGGGTTCACACTCGGGGTCTGCGTACCCAGAGTTTGCACCTCGACGCAGGCAGTCAACTTCTTCCAGGATCGAATCCCGTTCCTTAATTTCAAATTCTCGGAGTATTATTGTCGATTACCGAATGACAAGCCGTTTTCGCCAGCCGACTATGTTGCGATGTAAGTACCTGAATTACCTTTTGGTCCAGTTTTGCTTGAATTATAGAAAAAAAGCTGTTTGCCATTTAATAGTAGTGAAAGAAACATTGACATTATAGTCGTACTTACATAGTCATCGAAAGAAATAAAATGATCAAGTTTGTAAAATAAACTGTACAAGTGTACAAAGCAACGTAGAAACAATTTACAACATAATGAATTAATCACTATTGTAAACAAATACTCTAAACGTGCTTTTGTTGTTTCCAGGGTAGTATTTTCTCTACTGGCGTTGATAATTATTATCAGCACTTCGTACGACTTGTATCAATTGCTTGTTCTTAAAAGAGGTAAGTGTTTTGAACGTGTTAACTCTAAAGCTAATCAAAGTTCATTGAACCTAAAATTTTCAAGTTATTTGTTATTCTTTATTGAGAAGACTTATTACATTTCTTTATGGTTCAATATCGATGATTAATATGGTACTCATGGTGGGTAGTAACTACTTACCATAAGGCATTACTGCATTATTTCTAAACGTGTTTGTAAATCATGAGGTGTTTTACCTATCTATCCATCCATTAATCCTGTGAGTTCCACTGCTAGATTGTTAGGTCCCACTGCGCCTGACAGGAGTATTGGAGCCTTGGACCGCAATGGAATTCATGTTACATAAAAAGACACTGCTACATATCTCCTAGATTTTGTTCAAAACGAAGTATTTTATAAGTAATATTTATATTTCAGATTCGTCAGAAGTGAACCCTCTATACCGCTCGTTCTCAGTGTATACTAATACCCGTCGCTTCCTGACCTTCAACTCTGGCCCCGGAACTCTGGAGTGCGTGGACGGCATTAGAGCCATCTCCATGTTATGGGTCATTGTCGGACACACCTACGGAATGACTTTATTGGCTTTTCTCCACAATTTGAGAGACACTCTTGCGGTATTATCATATCATAAAATAAATCACTATATCAATATAGTCAGTTACCCATTTTAATCAAAATTAAATATAATTATTTGTTTTTGCAGTGGATCAGTGCATTTTCGTCTGCGTGGGTGAATTCTGCGCCAATCACCGTTGATACTTTCTTCATGTTAAGTGGGATTCTTTGCGTTTACAGCACAATTGGAAAAATAGGCAGAAGTAAGTGGCTATTGATTATAAAAGATTGGTAAAAATTGATGATGAGACATATAGCTTATTAGATGTCACATAAAACATTGATGACAAATATAAATATGATTGATTGATGTGAAATAATAACAAAGGTCCTCCACCAATACGCATTGGAGCAGCGTGGTGGAGTACGCTCCAAGCCTCTCTCAGTTGTGAGAGAAGACCCGTGCCCAGCAGTGAGACATACAAAAGGGTTGCGGCAAAATAATAAAGGTCAAGAATAATCTAAGCTAACCTAACCGGTAGTATTCGCGATCATAATAAAGAAAATTATAAAATATTTTCTCTGTAAGCTTTGTAATGGTTAAAATATTGTGTAATGTAAAACCAATGCAGCGAATTTCCAACTTAATCCGCAAAATTTATTTCCACATTGAAACTGTTTATTTGGATATATTTCGTATTGAAAACGTTCATCAGGATATTCGGATACTTGTTTAAATAATCCTGGATTGGAATTGTTATTGCGCAAATAAATTTAAGTAATTTGGTTTGTATTGATATCAGATTGTAATAAACTATATTGAATTGAAATGGTAACTGTTTAACATAATGTGGCATTTATGTTTTTTATTGCATTTGAATGCTTATTATTTTTTGGGGATGAAAAATTGTATAGTGCCTGTTCTCTAACACAGGCTGGGCTAGTGCTAACTAGTGTCGAAATATATTTTAACAGGTATATACAATTGTTATATCATAATTAAGTCTAGTTAAGAACTTGTGCGCTTTCATGAAGATCGAACAAATTAGTCGAGGATAAAATGCTCACAAGGTCAATCTAGTCGTTCTAGTTTTCTAGATTCTCATACATCACTATATATGTACATTGAACTCTGACGATAGCTGTACACATTATTTTTAGTTGAGCAACTATTTTTTATTTTGTACATCTACAAACATTTCTGTATACTTTTAATGTCTAATTAGTTGTTCAACTAAAAGTTGTATACATGCGGAAGATTTTACACGATAAGAGCGTTTAGTCTAGAAGAAGAACGCCGCCTGTACGCAGTGTTGGTGTAGTCTCAGAGTAAAGCAATCACTTGGAAACTTTTTTGTGTTATCTGATAATTCCAAATAGCTTATTGTGATTTCGGCTTTTGGTATCGGATATTAGCAATGATTTACTTATAATTATGATAACCCGTAAATATCATGTGAATCACAAATGATATACATTTTGTTGATCCGTGATCATATTTTGGCAGCCAAATTTTATATCTGAGCTATAATTATATCGGTCATTGTGACACTTGATAAATAACAATACAAAAAGAAAAAACATAGTATTATTTTCATTCCCTGAACTTTCCAAAGTTTACCTTATCAATCCTCATGAATAAAAAATTCTAACAAAATTTCTTATTTCAGATCGATTCTTCCGCTCTCTTCATCTATTTTACCTAAATCGTCTTCTTCGAATGTTTCCTCTACTGGCGGCGGTAATACTTCTCCAAGCGTCAGTGTTCCTGCATTTATCTGATGGGCCATTTTGGCAGAATGTGGCTCAAGCCACGATGTCTTGTAGGCACTACTGGTGGTCCGCTTTACTTCATGTTCAGAATTATGTTAATCCCTTGGAACTGGTAAGTTTTCACCGTTCGTTTTAATAATAGGTACTTACGGTATCATAGTTGTCACTATGAGCCGTAAACTAACTACAGTTATCGCAAACGAGACTCATGCTAGTTTAAGTTTTATATGTTCTAAAATCAAATTCAAATCCAAATTTAGTGGGTTGTATGTTTGTTGTATTGTTATATTGTATGTTATATTCACCTGATTAAATTATCATTCAACCTAGATATGAAGATATTACTCATACCATACTTGAATTTATTTTTCTCATGGATTATTTTAATGCATTTATCTTTCTTTTATCACTATTACAAATCCTTATCATTCTTTAGAATGATTCCGTACAGATAGCATTAAAGTAAAACTAGATACACCATCTGCTTTTGTTTTTATTATTGTTAATCGATATATGAATCATATTGTCTCAGATAATATTTTTTCTTTGTAATATCAAAAGAAAGAAAAAAATAGCTTAAAATGTTGCAAATCGCACTTTTGAAAGAATTAATCAGTACAAGTCACGCACGTACGCGACGGTGTTTTTAGTCCACGAGAATACCGCAACATATATTGTTGGTTGGACCAATAATCAGTGGACTGCTTTTTTAATACTTTAATCTTACTAATATTATAAAGCTGAAAGTTTGTGAGTTGGATGGAAGGATGGATGGATGGATGGATGTTTGTTACTCTATAACTTAAGAACGGCTGAATGGACCTGGGTGAATTTTGGTGCAGACATAGACTGTAGTCTGGAATAACATATAGGCTACTTTTTATCCCGGGGAAATATGCGGTTCCCGTGGGATATATTTGTTTTGGTTTATTTCCGTGGCAATCTCGCGACATGTTTATTGATTTAATTTTCCAATGCAGGTGAAACCGCGGGGATCATCTAGCCTTATAAAAAGTATGAAAAAAATATCAAAAAAAATTATTAGCACACAATCAAATACCACTGATCAAACATGTTTGTTTACTTTTCTTTAAAGTGTTATAAAACGTGCAATATAAAAATATCTTAAGTTGAAAAGAAAACGAACATCATAAGTTAACTACGCTTGTTGTTCATTCTGCAGAGAAACTTTATAACTTAAAGGTAGTTCTCATTTGCAGTTAGGTTCTGAATAATCAGGCAACGCCTAGATGTTGCATTAAAAAAAAAATATATATTTGCAATTATTAAGTTATTGTTTACCTTTAGTTGTAGTGGTTACTTAACGTTAAAAAGAGGTCGTAGGTATCAAAGTAAGTAGGTTGTATGTATAAAAGTTACTTTTCTATCCCTCGGGAGCAGTACGTTTTTTCGGGATGAAAGGTACTATATGTCCTTTTCTGGACCTCTTACTATGTGTGTGCAAAATTTCATAACGATCGCTTGAGTAGTTAAAGCGTGAAGGCGTTACAAACAAAGAAACAAACAAATAAACGGACTTTTGCATTTATAATAAATAGGATGCAGCAGGCGTCAAAGTTGCTCTGTAATTTAATAAACAATCTATACATAGCTAAAAAGCAATATTATGGTTTGCATCCGTGTGCTTATATGTTTGATATTCATACATTACCTTTCATTACAGTGTGTGTATCAAACCTGGTACCTCTCCGTGGACATACAGATGTACATTATCTGCCCCATCGTCCTCTTCTGGTTGTTCGGTCGCACTCTCTACGCGTGGTCTGCTCTAGCCACCATTACAATACTATCCCTCGTTGCTACCACTACCTACAGCTTTCTGTTTAACTTCTCAGCGTCTTTGAACAATCCCAGGTGAGAGATTATTATGTACCGTTGTGTAACATTATAAATAGTTATTTACTTATCCATAATTATTATCGTATCATCTATACAAATAAATAAAATTGTAGTGTCTGTTTGTGATTTCAAAATATATTTTTTTAGTCAATGCATATGAAAGTACACACGATCCCTATAACGAAAATGCAATTAAAAAAAATTGTCTGTCTGTCTGTCTGTTTGGCTGAGCTAATCTTCTAAACGACTGGACGGATTTTGACGGGACTTTCACTTCAGGATAGCTGAAGGTCTAAGGCGTAACATAGACTACTTAAATTTTAGAAAAATCCATTAGCGCGCGCTATACGCGCATGCGCGCGCCGTCGCGGGAGAGCGGAATGACATTTATGTTCAAATATGTATTTTTTTTTACTTTTTAAACGCGGGTGAAACCGCGGGGTTCAGCTAGTTTACTTAATAATAATATGGTGTTAATATTCGTCGAATTGTGAAGCTAATTTCCACCTTTCTTATTTACTTAAGTTTTCTCTCAGAATGTTTTTTTTTACTATTAATATATATTTTCGTCTATTCTAGCCGTCTTATCGACTTCAACGACTACCTAAAGACTTACTACGTGAACACGTTGACTCGCGCCGCGCCGTTCTGTATCGGAATGATCTACGGTTACTTGCTGAATCGATACAGAGGAACTAAGATAAGGATCCCCAAGGTAAGCAATGACTGCAGCGCCTATACACAGAAATAATTATTAAATTTAATTGATTAATAAATTGATAAACAAATAATAATAAGTCGTCAAATGCTAAGAAAATGATTAAATGTCAAGTAAAGTTGACTTGTAACAATAAGTTATGAAAAAAGATACCGACACAAATTGAAAAATTAGGATCATATTTATGTTAGTAAAAGTAGAAACTTTTATTCTGTAAAAATATTGATTTGTAAGATAATGCAATTTCATGATCAAATTTAATATTCTGCTAAAGGTACGAATCATTGGATTTATTAGCTAATATTGTGCTGAACTAGGTTTTTGCTTGGCACCTAAATTGATGAACTTGACATTGACGAAGGTTTTGATATTTCGGGACAGAAATCCCTTCACAATCTTAACAAATATAACAGGAGAGAATAAAATATTCACCGCCAAATTTGCGAGCTTTCATTTCATATATTTACTTTAAAGGACTATAATAACCGTAAATTTTTGAATCATTAAGTAAATAAATAACTAAAATAAATAATTTGCTATAAAAAAATCATATTTTCGAAGACTACTTAATAACTCATCGATTTATAAAATTATTCAATTAAAAAATATCATGTTAAGTTTAACATCCTAGCAAACCAAGAAAAGCGAGTACTAGTAACTTTGCTATTACTTTGGTACATTTCTGGCGTATAGTCAAAAATTATAATAAGTAATGATACATAAGTATTTCTGTGCAAATATTTTCGATAGGTGCATAATTCAATATTTAATCGATCTTGGATTGATTATAATCATGTCTATACAGGGATTTTCTTGTTTTAGACCTACGTAGTCATGCTTTGGGCGATTGCGTTTACAATGATGGCATTCTGCGTCATCTCGATCTACCCTGTGAGTCAGACGGATCACACGGAGCAGATTTTCGATAACTTCCTCAACGCCTACATGCGCGCTATCTGGGCAAGCGCTGTTGGCTGGCTGATATTTGCCTGCGTCCATGGTTATGGAGGTGAGTATCATTATTCAGAAAGTAAAAATAATGAAAAAGAAGAGAAAGAAATAAAGAAAAAACGAAAGAGCAAAGTGAGATAAACTAAGATGAGTTCATCTTAGTAATGACAGGAATAATATTGAGCGTTGCATTTTTTAGTTATAAGACTATGGGAGATTACGCTTATATACGGCGCTAAAACTGACTGGAGGATAAGATTCCAATCTTATCTTTTTTATATATAGATTTAACCGGACTATAAGGCAGATGGGCTACCTGATGGAAAGTAGACGCCGCCGCCAATGGACATTTGCAATAGCAGAGGAGTCGCAAATGCATCGCCGGTATTGAAGGACAGCCCATTTTGCACCTTTTTTGAAGAACTCCATGTTATAGCTCTCCGGGAATGCCTCAGGAGAAAGTTCATTATACATCTTGCACAAAGTTGATGGGTGTATCCAAAGACAATAATGGCTTGGCTATCTTGTCATCAATTGAAAACATCAATACATTTTTGTATGTATTTTCTTTCAGGTCCAATCAACTGGTTCCTATCTCTCCAAATGTGGAAGCTACCAGCTCGTCTCTCTTACGCGATGTACCTTATCCACTTGCCCATTATAATCCTCGCGAATGGTACCTGGGTGAAGACACACTACTTTAGTAATGGAGACACGGTATGTATCTCACTTAAGCTACTGAACAAACAATGGTAATCCAATGTAACTGCTTTTGAGGTAATGCTCTTAATGCAATGCCCATTGCATTGCATTAAGAGCCCAAATTTAAATTTAAATATGTCTCGTTCGAAGTGAAAGAATAAATCTACAACATTTAATGAATATTTAATTGAGATTGAATATTTAGTGATTTACAACTTACAATATATGGCAATAAAAATGAAATGTGAAAAAGTCTATTAAAATAGTTGTTATGAAATTATTGTAGCATGATGGTGATTAGTGAATAAAATTGTTGTTTTTTGTTCTAGATGTTCCGGTATATGTCAGAAATGGGATATTCAGTTATAGCTGCCTTTATTCTCTGTATCGCTATCGATGCACCATTTTCGACCCTGCAAAAGTTGTTATTTGGAGGAGGTAATATATTTTGATTCATAATACAGTAGTATATTACCTTGTGTTACTATTTGTGTATTTTTACATTGCTTTATAAAATTGTAATACCTAATTGTAAAAAAACAAAAAAAAAACAGAAGAATACGATTTTAACAAATCATGATCGATTTAAAAGCTGTAAACAAAAGTAATTGTACATCATAATATGCGTTTTTATTTATTTATTTTTATGAATATTGCGAATAATTGTAATATTTCAAACAAATGATGTTCGATTTATCTTTGTTTAGTTTACAAACACGATTGTCTAGATAGATGATATTTATTCACATCATGATAATAGTTATCACGTCATAAATCATTGAGTAACACCACACCGATAAGAAAGTCAAATTAAATAACTCTAATACTCCAAATATGGAAATTTTCACACGTAATAATTATGTAAATACGTTTTTTTTCTGTGTTGCTGATTTTGTACTTAAACTGTTTTATTTTAATTTCAGGCAAGCCACGAGCGAAGAAACCTCAAACAGAATCCCGGACGAGTATAATAGGCGACGACAAGTTTGTGAGAACCACATTGTGATCAAATGAATCATTAAGAAAATAAACAAGATCTTTTCAGGAAACATTAATGTTATGTAGCCCAAAAAATATTTATAAACGTTAATAATATAAATAGTGAATTATAAATTGTAAATAGATAGCGTATAGTACAATATTTTATTAGCTTGTAAGTTATAGATTAAGTAGCAATGTTAATGACATTAATGAATAAATAAGACTGAATACAGTTTTGCTATTCTGTAAAATATAAAATGAATTCGAATCTCGATTATTCCGAGAAAAGGAAAAGTATGAAAAGTTAACTTTCGATATTAAAAAAATATTTTACAATATAGCACGACTGTACATAATCAATAAATAATTTAATAACTATAATAGGCGCGGAAATACCAATAAACCCTTTAATGCAATTTTTTTCACGTACTTATTATTTAATTTTCGTATTTTTTGTGTTACCTATTATATATGTATTATATTGTTAGTTGTTAGTTTACTCCAGTCTATAATAAGAAATGAAACCTTTGAATATTTTCTCTTCAAAAACTAATGAAAATATCAAAGTTGACGCTAGAGGGCGCATTACAGTAAACATTCTGTTAGCACTCGTGTACATAAAAATAGATAAAACTGGTATAGTTGCTACTATTGCACACCTAAGTGATACTAATCATATAAATCGTCGGTGTGAGTGTTATCTACATAATCAGTGAAGTGGAAAAGTGAATATTTTCAAATTTTGTGTCTTAGTGTAGCGCTTATATAATTTAGCTAAAATAGTGTATATATCGTCGATAGAACAGTAAACTACCTACTTCACATGGAAAATAATATTAAAGTGCTGAATTATTCATATTGCTTAAAAAGAAAAAACACGATAAATTAAAATAAATTGTATTCGTATCGTAAAACTGACCGTTGAAGACGAAAATATAATACAGTGACATCTAGTGTTCGTACCAACTACTACATCAACACTAACCACATCTGACTACCGCTGTCACTCCATCTAGTAAAAAACGTTATAATTAACTGGATCGCAATACTTACATCGATAGATCGCAAATAGCAACGCCATCTACAACCTTATAACATTAAACAACACCACTTACTGCAACGTACGTAAATCTAGGAGTAATAACAGAGGTCGCCACTAGACATCAATAACAATCAATAATGTCTACTAAGAAAGATAACAACAATCTTACAAGTGATAAAGCATGTTTCAAATGTAATTCCACGCTTGGGGGCAAGGCATTAATAAAATGCAATAAATGTAAAAGAAACTTTGACTTAAAATGTGTTAATATTGTGTTAAAAACATTTCAAACTATGACTAAGGAACAAAAATTAAGATGGACATGTCAGGATTGCCATACTAAACTACATAAAAAAGAACAAATGAGTAAAGTCATGAATACGAGTAATGCAAACTCTCCCTTAAACACCCAAGACACCTGCATAAATCTATCACCCGACAGAATTACTGTAAGAACTCGCAGAGGTACTCCACCCATACCACAGTCTCACTCTTATAATGTAGAAGACTCTTTTAACTCAGACGACTTTAACATAAGAAGGAGCTTACCAGATCTGTCCACCATTGTGACAGAGGACATATTAGAGTTTAAACAAAAAATTGAAGAACTTACTCTACAACTAAAAAGTGCCCACTTGGAAATAGAAAATTTAACCTTAGAAAAAAACATTTTGTTACAAAAACTATCTCGGCAAGACTTAAAACTGACTAAACTCTCAGCAGTTGCGTCCCCCTCCACACCAGTAACTCTCGCAAAAAAGAAGAGAAAATTAATTTCAGCGCCAACTCAAACACAATTGATTAGTGATACATGCCCCATACCACAAAACAATGGGTCACAAAAATATGAAGGCTCTTCAAGCGAGACACTAGCACAGTCTCATCCTCATAGTCTATCAGTACAAGTATGCACAACAGAAGACCTTGAACCTGCACCTGAACCACAAAACACCAACAAAATATGGATATATGGATCTCAACAGTGCTCAGGGCTGGCTGTAGCTCTTTTAAAATCGAGAGAAAAATCTAGGTATGAAAAATATAGTGTAACATCGATTACAAAACCATTTGCAAGCAGCGAGGAGATTCTAAAGGGTTGTAATACAGACTTTGCTAGCATGACAGAATCAAATAAAGTTATTATTTGTGTCGGTGAAAATAACACAAATCCGATAAAGACTATAACAGAACTGGGTGCTGCTTTGAAAAACCTTAATAAATGTCCAGTGTTTATACTAAATGTTTTGAAAAATGTTTCGCTCAATGAACAGTTATTTAATTCACAAATAAAGTTACTTTGTAATGTATATGTTATGGACCAAGTGAGTAATTGGTCATTATACATAATGCCCGGGCAGTTTGAATAATGCCCAATATG